>APFE030427962.1:0-26761 GCA_000404065.3 Pinus taeda
TGTGTGTGTGTGTGTGTGTTAGAAAATTATATATTACAGAGAAATGGAACACATAAAATATTGCAGAAACACAAACATAGAAAATGCAAAAAAGAAGAGAGACACAAATATACGTGGCTCACCCAATTTGGGCTACATACAAAAAGAAACAACCAATCCTTCCTTTTATATTATGAAGAAAAATGAATAGATACAACCTACAACAGATCCATTGTAATTTCCTCTTCACTCTCACACAATCTCCTCTTTCTTTCTCGCTTAGAATACACATATACACAACCTCAATATAATTCCCTCATATATAACGGGGGGTTTCTTCTAGGGAAAAAAAAAATAAATTAAACATAACTTCTACGATCAAATCATCCACCTAATGAACGTCTTAGATTGACTACGAAATTACACCATTTTACCAGGTAATTTTACATCTATTTTTTAGCTTTGGGGTGCTGCCCCCGAATCCCTACCGAGGGCCCATTGGGCCCCAGACCCCCCCTGCCAGTGAGTATGGGCTCCCCCATGTGGAGGGGTGTATAGTATTCCTGGGGTATACATCCGACTGAAACAAAGACCTTTGAATAAAGAAGATAATCAGGCTCCACACTCAATAAACTCCCACTTGGAGACTGATTATAGCAACTCCACTGCTACTTCATTTGTTGGACAATGACTCCACTTTGAAACTAGTTGTTTCTCATCTTCATCATCATACTTGAAGACAATTGAAACCGGGCAGGATCTTAGTTTCTCCCTGGTTACAACTTTTGTTAACATATCTGCAACATTTTGGCTAGTGTGTACCTTTTCCAGCTTCAATTTTCCATCTTCCAACTTTTACCGTATGAAGTGGTACTTGAGCTGTATATGTTTAGTATTGGAATGAAATGTTGAGTTATTTACAAGATGAATGGCACTCTGTTTTTCACTGTATAACCTTCCCAACTCCTGCTTCTTACCCAATTCATCCAAAAACCATTGTAACCAAATCATTTATTTACTAGCCTCTGTATCAGCAACATACTTTGCTTCCATTGTTGAGAGTGCAACAACACTCTGCAATTTTGAAACCCAACTGATAGTTGTTCCACCTACAATAAATACATACCCTGTGGTGCTCCTCATGTTATCTCTATCACTTGCCATATATACATCAACATATCCTTATAGAGCAATGTTTGAACCACCAAAGCATAATTCTTGATATGTGGTACCCGTCAAATACCTGAGAATCCACTTCACTGCCATCCAATGTTCTTTTCATGGATTTTTCATGTACCTGCTTACAACTCCCACCGCATGTGTAATATCAGGCATTGTGCAGACCATTGCATACATTAAACTTCCAACTACTGATGCATCTGGAACTTTAGACATATAATCCATCTCTTTCTAAGTCTTTGGACAAATCTCATAACTTAGTTTGAAATGGCTAGCCAAAAGTGTACTAACTGGTTTTTCATTCTTCATATTAAATCTTTTCAACACCTTTTGTATGTACTCACTTTAAGACAATGTTAATTTGCGATTTTTCTTGTCTCTACTTATTCTCATACCAAGGATTTGTTTTGCAACACCCAAATCCTGCATTGCAAATGCATTTGTCAATTTCCTTTTGAGCACATTTTTTCCTGAATGTTATAACTTGCAAAAAGCATGGCATCTACATAAAATAACACTATAATATAGTTTCCATCATTTTTCCTTTTGAGATAAACACAATTATCAGAGTGACATCTAGAATAACCTTGTTCAGACATCAACTTGTCAAATTTTAGATACCACTGCCTTGGAGCCTGTTTTAAGCCATACAATCTCTTCTTCAACCTGCACACTAGTTTATCATTCCCTTTGACCTCATATCCTTATGGCTGCTACATATATATCTCTTCCTCCAAATCCCCATGGAGAAAGGTTGTGTTTACATCTAACTGCTCAAGATGTAAATCTTCTACTGCTGCTAGACTTAAAATAGTTCTGATTGAAGTCATTTTAACAATAGGAGAAAATATCTCATCAAAGTCTATACCTTTTTTTGTGCAAACCCCTTCACCACAAGTCTAGCTTTATACCATTTTTTATCTCCATCTTATTCCTTCAACCTGTAAACTCATTTATTCTACAATTTTGTTTTACCTGCAGGAAACCTAAATAAGTCCCAAATATGTTTATGTACCAAGGAGTCCATCTCTTCTTTCATGGTTATCTCCTACTTCTTTCTACTTTCTACCTAAACTGCTTCTTCATAACATTCTAGTTCGCCAGAATCAGTCAACAATACATAATATAATGAAGGAGAGTATTGTTCAGGGGGTCTACTTATCCTGGTAGATATTCTAACACCACTTTCAGGTGTTTGAGGTGCATGTTGTTGTTGTGGTTACTATTGTTGTTCTGGATATTAATCATTATGATTTTCAAGCACCTTTAATTTTTCTGTGATCTCATCAAGAACTATGTATTCTCTATTTTCTTTTTCCTCTTTCTTTTCCGACATCTAATCCTTATACAAAACCTTTTATTGAATATGACATCTCTGCTCCTAATGATTTTGTGATTTTCATAGTCATATAAGTGATAACCAAAATTATTAACACCATATCCAATAAATGTACCTTTCTTTGATTTTTCCTTGAGCTGTGTTCTATTTTATTTATTAGTGTGGACAAAGGCTTCACAACCAAAAGTCTTTAACAATGAGTAGTTTACCTTTTTTCTGTCCATTCCTCCTCTGGAATACCTCCATCCAAGCAACTTGAAGGCCCTCTTTTTATTAGATAAACAAAATATCTATAGCATCTGCCCAAAATTGTAAAGGCACTCCTACATGCAATCTCATGCACCTTGCATGCTCCATGATTATCATGTTCATCCTTTCTGACACACATTTTCTTGTGGTTTTCCTGGAACTATCTTCTCTCTGTGAATTCCATGCTCTGAGCAATACTTATCAAACTCTTCACTGCAATATTCACCTCCATTGTCTTATCTGAGACACTTCAACCTTTTCCCTATCTCATTTTCAGCCAAAGCTTTCCATTTTTTGAAACTATCAAATGCATGATATTTATTTTAAATACAATAAATCCAGGTTTTTCTCGTTGCATCATCAATAAAAGTAACATAATAATGAGAGACACCAAGAGATGATACCTGAGCAAACCCTCCTACATCTGTATGCACAATCTTTAATTTTTATTTCTTCTTTTATTTTCCAACTCTGAGGAATCTTACTCTCTTCTATTTTCGATGAACACAATTCTCACAGAATTCCAAATCAACATGCTTCAAACTTGGCAAAAAATTTCTTGAGTGAAGAATATTCATCCCCTTCTGACTCATGTGCTTGAGCATATGATTCCACAATGTTGTATCTGCTCCTGTAGAGGTTAAAGCATCAAGAGAATTTGAAATACCATTACATAAATACCATGTACCAACCTTTTCTCCTTTTCTTATTAATAGGGCTCCTTTAGTGACCTTCCAAGTTTTATCTGTAAAAGTAGTTTTCACCTCCCAACTGCCCTATTGAAATTAGACTTTTCTTCAGATCTGGAACATGCATTACCTCCTTCAATAGTCATTGGTTTCCATTTTATTGTTTTACGAAAACTTTACCCATTCCAATGAATTTATAGGGTTTATCATCACCCAAATGAACTTGTCCAAAATCTCCTTGAACATAATAATGAAAATGTTTCCTATCAGGTGTGGCATGGAATGAGGCCCCTGAATATACCACCCAGACATCAATAATATTTTCTAATGAAAGAATCTAACCATCGTGCAACACATCACCTACCACATTTTCTTCATGGTTGTTTTCTTGTTACATGTCTCCTTCTTTTCCCTTCTAATAATTACAATCTTTCTTCAGGTGTCTATTCCCAAATTTCCAACACATTATCCCTGATTGGGACTTGGATCTACCTTTCCTTGACTTACTGCGATATCTTGGGCTCTTTCCTCTTTCCATTTTTCTTCCCCTAGTCTCTGCAGTCAAAGCATTATCCCATGTCTCACGAAAGTTTTTGCATCACATTTCCTCGCTAAGAATTGCACTCACAACATCATCAAACTTTAAAGTACTAGATCTAGAGACAGAGTTAATAATGGTCATAACTAAACCATTCCAACTTTCTGAAAATGAGCACAAAAATAACAAATCCCTAAATTCATCATCAAAATTTACCTGTACAAAACTTAACTGACTAGTAACCATATTAAATTCTTTTAAATGGTCAGCAACAGATCCACCTTTTGACATCTTCATATTAAATAAGCTTTTCATAAGAAATAACTTATTTGAGGACGGGGGTTTTTCACACAGTTTGGCCAATGTTGATATTAAACCCTCTGTTGTTGTTTCCTTTGAAATATTAAAGGCTACCGATGCTGCTAGGCATAGATGTATTATTCCAAGTGCCTTTCTGTTAAGAATATCCCATTCTATGTCTGTCATACTCATCGGCTTCTTTGCCACTTTCCGCTCAATGGTAGGTATAGATATTTTTGATATAGATAATCTTCCATCTACATCCTCCACAGCTGGTAGTTTTGGCTGTTAATTTTTTCAACCCTAAACCTATCATCTTCCGCCATTAGTCCCACTCAAACCAGGAACCCTTCTCTCCTACGAGTTTATCAGCCAAATAGACCTTTGGCTCTGATAGCAGTTGTTAGAAAATTATATATTGTAGAGAAATGGACACATAAAATATTGCAGAACCACAAACATAGAAAATGCATAAAACTAGAGAGACATAGATATACGTGGTTCACCCAATTTGGGCTACGTCCATGGAGAAACAACCATTCCTTCCTTCCTTTTATATTATCCAGCAAAATGAGGAGATACAACCTACCGCAGATCTGATGTAATTTCCTCTTCTCTCTCACACAATCTCCTCTCTTTCTCGCTCATAATACACATATACACAGTCACAATACAATTCCCTCATATATAGTGAGGGGTTGCCTTCTAGGGGAAAAAACACTAAATTAAACATAACTTCTACAGTCAGATCATCCGCCTAATGAACGGCTCAAATTGACTACAAAATTATAACATTTTAGAAGGAAAATTTACATCTATTTTTTAGCTTCGGGGGCACTAACCGCCGAACCCTCCGCTGGCCCTCGGAACCTCCCCACTAGGAGGATGGCCCCCCGAACTCTCGCAGGGGGACAAGTGTCTCCCCCACCCACGCGTGTGGGGTTGTAAGTATTCCTGAGGGATACATCCCGGCTGAAACAAAGACCTGCTAAATAGAATAAGAAAATCAGGCTCCACACGCCAGTAATTATAATTATAAATATATAATATAATAAATATATATATATAAAAATATATATATATATTAGATTTAATATAGATATATATATAATATTATAATATATATAATAATTATATATAATATATATATATCATATTAATTCATAGCTTGGGGAATTAAAAATGCTTCAAAACGTGAAGCATTTTCAAGAAGTTGAAAATGCTTCAAAGGTTGAATTTGTCATTCAACAATCTCAAAGGGGAAATTCCATAAGGAGGGTTTATTTCAAATAAAACATTGTCATGTCCTTAATTGGAAATCCTAGCCTTTGTGGGCCACAAGAATTTCTGTTACCTGCATGTCAAACACTAAGAGCTCATTTTGCACTTGTGAAAGGAGTGATATCGCGAGTGAGTGGAGCTACTGATTTTATACTTTGTTGTTTATTTTTGGGATCCTTTGGAAAAGGAATATTCACATGCAAAAAAATGATTTCTCACAAACCATTTTGCAAAAATTGGAGCACAAAAGGATCTCATATCAAGAGCTTCACATATCAACTAATGGATTTGCAGAGGCCAACTTGTTGAGAATAGATCATTTTGGTTTAGTTTATAAAGGAATTTTGAGTGATGGCACACTATTTGCTGTGAAGGTTTTCCATTTGCTAAAAGAGAAAGTTGACAAGAGTTTTAGATTAGAATGTAGTGTCTTGCAAAAGGTTTGACATCGAAATCTGGTGAAAATTGTAACCTCATGTTGAAACATTGATTTCAAAGGATTAATGTTCAAATTTATGTCTAATGGAACTCTCGAGAAGCATTTGTATCCTAATATAGATGACAACAATGGTGAAGATGCATGTGAAATGGGACTAAAAATATGATTCGACATTGCAATAGCTGTGGCCCATGACATTGAATATCTTCATCATGATTGTTTTATGCAAGTAGTGCATTGTGATTTAAAACCCAATAATGTTCTTATTGATGAAGACATGTTAGGGCATGTAACAATTTTTGGTATTGCAATATTAATTGATGAAACCTCTACTAATTCACTTACTTCAACACTTTATTTGAAAGGATCTATGGGCTATATTGTACCAAGTATGACATTTAGAATGTTAAATGTTTACTTGTCATTTCTAAATGTCTCAACAACATTTTTGTATGGACCATTAGAGTAAAACTTGATGAATGTTATATTGAATGCAGACTATGGATTTGGTGAGTCAGTGTGTACAAAACAAGATATTTACAGTTATGGAATTTTGTTATTAGAAATGATTACTAGGAAACGACCAACTAATCATATGTTTTTTGGAGCCCTGAACTTGCACAAGTGGTTAAATCTAGCCTTTCCAAGTAGAGTAAAGGAGGTAATTGACCAAAACCTTCTTAGGGAGGTGGATGGAGATGAATTTGAAGAAAATACTGTATTCAATTGCATATTTTCTTTGATACAGGTTGGTTTTCTTTGTTTGAAAGATTCGCCCAATGAACTAACAACTATGAGCGATGTGGTCATGGTATTAGAGAGCCTTAGAAATGATTTGGGGGCAAATGTAGTTGCTTCTAGGAGCCTAAGACAAAGCAAATCTAATTCTCTTAGCAATACAAATGTAATAAAGAGTGACACACATGCATCAATCTCATAGTTCTTCTTTATTTTATTTTGTGAAAATTGCAATAACAGAATATTTCAATATTGTCATTATTCATATAGTGGCACTTATTTTTTTTAACTTATAATTTTTGAAGTAAACTTCTATTAGTATTTATATCTATATGTCAATATTTTCAAAATAAAAAGTGCATGCGTTTGTAACACAATATATTGTGAATTGCAAATGTGCATTGACTTATTTTATTATCCATCCATAATATCAATGTTTTTAATTGCCTAAAAATTAATTCCATTATTTGTTTTTCTATAAATAAAAATATATAATAATAATAATAATATTATTATTATACAGGATATAATTGTAAAAAAAGTCATCTATGACTTATGAGCATATTTTTTAGCTTAATAAATTGATTTGTGAATTATGTTGGAGTTTAATTACTTTTCTAAAATTATTTTTAATTATTTGATTAAACTTTTATGAATATTCACTATCTATTTAGGATTACTATTAATGTGAAAATTAAATGTTTTAATAACAATTTATTAAGTAGATGGAAAAATTGTCTCTTAGTGTGATTTATTACTATCATCCATGAGGTCAATATTCATATCCACAAAATAAATAAGAACCCCTCTCACAAAAAATCATATGAAATTAATTGTGTTGTTTATGGAACACAAAAGAATGGATTATTATTATTGTAAATTCAACTAAAAGTATATATATTTTTTTATGTTGTTAACAATAATTTAAATGTTGATCAATCCATGACCCTACATGATGGAAACTGGCTAGGGTTCTGAGAACGGTTCCCTCGCAGGCACAGACAAACCATCGCCGACGGCGCTGACATATCGAAGGAATCGGT
This sequence comes from Pinus taeda, assembly GCA_000404065.3. Classification (NCBI taxonomy): domain Eukaryota; kingdom Viridiplantae; phylum Streptophyta; class Pinopsida; order Pinales; family Pinaceae; genus Pinus; species Pinus taeda. The sequence continues at coordinate 7,775 of APFE030427962.1, forward strand.
ACAGGCGCTGCGCAAGATTCACTGCGGCGTGACAGAGAGGAAGTGATCGGGGCAGGAAATGGTTTCGCCCCAGGGGGGGCGTCAAAACCCTCCCCCTCTCGGCATAGGCCTGAACCTGAAGTCATCTTTGGATCGGTTGATCCGGGCATTCTCAACAAAGGAAAGCAGCAACAGGACAATGACAGAGATCCACCAGAAGAACAAGAGACACGGGCGAATAATCCGAAGGTAACCTCATCTACCTGTCGACCGGTAGCCAAGGTAAGACCGTGAGTAGAACTACCTGGAGATAAGATCGATAGCAGGATCCAGTTTATGAAGGATCATGCCATCATCGGAAAATTCATAGGGTTTTGGCCAACTGAGCGAGCCCTAAATGGTTGGATTGCAGCAAAGTGGAAGCCTAAGGGAGATGTCACTCTCCAGCTGGGGCCGAAGGGCTTCTTCACAGCCATTTTTTTCTGCCTAGAAGACAAATACCGAATACTAGGAGGAGGCCCATATTTCTTCAATTCGGCAAGCCTCTATATCAGGGATTGGATGCCCAGATTTAACCCTGACAAGGAAGATCTCACTTGGGCACCTGTCTGGATAAGATTATACTCATTACTTGATGAATATTGGGAAGAATACTGTCTAATAGGCATAGGAAACAATGTGGGAAAGTTCATCAGAGCAGCAGAAGAAACAAAAAACCGTAAGTACATTTCTTATGCTAGAATATGTGTTTTTATCAGGCTGAATGAAGCGCTTCCTGACTCATTAACCCTTGCCCACCACGATGAGGAATGGATCCAACCCCTTGATTACGAGCATGTGCCCTTCAGGTGCAGGAGATGCCATGCTCTAGGTCACCTGTTTCGGGATTGCCCTCTTAATATCAAAGCCTGCCCTCCTGATTCTTCTTAATCCCCTCCTCAAATGGTTTCACCAGAGTCTCGAATAGAAAACGCTCGCAAAAAAAGCCTCAGAATGGGTCCAAACCCCAGACATCAAAACCCCAAAACCCTGTTACCAAGAACAGCTTTGAGTCCTTAGGTGATTTTTCTGAAGATCAGCCCCTTGATACTGATAGCATCCCAGCTCGCCCCTCCTCTTCCACCCTCCCCACTCCACCTAGCCCCCCACCCAAATCTAAGTCTCCCTTTATCACCCCTACCATCCTAAGTAGGGATCAGGAAAATGCAGAGGAGATCCTCAAGGAAATGGAGGTGGATGGGAAGCTGATCGCCTCTCAGAAAGATGATACCCATCAGGAGGAAACCAGTCATGTGCAAAATATGGAGGAAGAACCAGAAAGTATAGATCTAAATAGTTTGGATATCATTGAAATGGAGCTATGCTGCAAGAAAAAAGCTTATGAAAAAATCTCTGAGTCAGATATAGATAAGTTGGAAGTGGTCATCTCCAGAGCGTTCCACCAACACCAGCTGGGCATACAACCTGGCAGCACCTGGGATGGCAGCCCACGTCCAAAGGATACTAAAAAGATAGGAAGGAAGATAGATCTCCAGAGAACAATAGAGATCGGGAAAATCTTGGTAGATTCAGGTAGATACGCGAAGCTTACGAAGTACTACAGCCCCACCCAAAATAGTTAAACCATGAAGCTCGTATCATGGAATGTAAGAGGGCTCAATAGCCCCTGAAAATCTAGGATGTTAAAAAATATGATCAAGATGGAAAAACCACATATGTCTTTCCTCCAAGAAACCAAATGCAACAGCACCGCGCTGGGTCGCATACTCTCAAGGGCCTGGCCAGACTACAGATCTGTAGCTGTGGACGTTTCGGGAGCCTCTGGGGGGCTTGCTATAGCATGGAACTCCCAGGCAATAGCGCTCTCTGACTTCCATACCTCCCACCACCTCATTCAAGCAGCGTTTCATATTCTCGGCACAAATGTACATGGAAATTTATCCAACGTCTATTTTCCGCACGACGCTAGAAGTAAAAAAGCGCTCCTCGACACCATAGAAGTGCTAAGCATGAATAGGCAGCACCCATTGTGGATCGCAGCAGGGGACTTCAACATGATTACCAAAACAGAGGACAAGATTGGAGGCAGATCTAGATTGGATCCAGAGGTAGATCGCTTCAAGGACTTCATCCAAACTGCCTCTCTTATAGACATGCCATTCTGCAATGGCACCTTTACTTGGAGCAATCGCAGAGGAGGCAAGCATCAGACCGCCTCTAAACTTGACCGCTTCCTGATTTCGGATAATGCGGTGCATCTTGGAGGCGATTTTACCACTGAGATCTTGGCCCACTCAGGATCGGATCACTGACCCATTACTTTGCATTGGTAGCGACCAGGGGACAGAACCAAGAGACCCTTCCGGTTTGAAGGATTTTGGCTAACGCATCCAGCATTCAAGGACTTCCTCAGAACAACTTGGGCATCCTTCATCCCGCCAGAAGGCTCAAAAATGTTCCAGCTATAGCAAAAATTACGATTTTTAAAAAGCCACCTAAAACGCTGGAACCGAGAGACATTCGGCAACATTTTCGATGCGCAAAAGGAGCTCAATAAAGAACTGAAGGATCTCCATCAGGAAATAATAAATGCAGGGCACACAGAGGCAACCTTGGACAAAGAACGGCTCATAAACAACCAGTTTGAAGAAAGAAGAAAGCAAGAAGAAATTTATTGGAGGCAAAAATCCAGGGTCCGCTGGTTAAAGGAAGGGGAGCGCAATACCAAATTATTCCACAGAACAATAGTGCAGAGACGGATGCACAATAAGATTCCTTTCATACAAAAACAAGAAGGGGTTAAAGTTGAGGAGCATGAGAAAATAGAAGAAATCCTTCTCAATCACTTTCAGCAAGTTCACCAAGAGCAGGCGGTGGATCGGCAACGAGCGATTGGAAAAATCACCAGCAACATTCCCAAGCTGGTTACAGAGGATCATAATGAGTTACTCATGAGCCCAATACAATCCCATGAGGTGGACGAGGCGATGGCGCAGCTCAAGGAAGGTAAGGCCCCTGGACCAGATGGTTTTACTACCACGTTTTTTCATGCTTTCTGGGATCTGATTGAAGTGGAGGTTTGGCAAGTTGTTGAGGAATCTAGAGCGCAACGCTGGTTGCTCCCCTCCCTTAACTCCACTTTCATCACTCTCATTCCAAAAGAGGAGAACTCCATCACTCCTAACAAATTCAGACCCATTCCTCTCTGTAATGTCCTCTACAAAGTCATCTCCAAAGTAATTGCCAACAGATTAAAACCTCTTCTACCCATGCTCATCTCTCCGGAGCAATCGGGTTATGTCGAAGGCAGACAGATAATGGACAGCATCATCCTCACTCACGAAATCATCCACTCGCTCAAGCAATCCAAGCAAGCTGGTATGTTACTTAAACTTGATCTCTCCAAAGCTTTCGACAAGCTCAGCTGGTCTTACATGCAACATATGTTGAAAGCTTTGGGCTTTTGTTCCACTTGGGTCCGTTGGATCATGAGTCTTATCACCTCATCCCACTTTTCCCTTCTGGTCAACGGTTTCCCCTCTTGCCCTTTCAAACCTTCCAGAGGCATAAGACAAGGGGACCCCCTCTCCCCCTTCCTTTTTGTTATCATGGCTGAGGGGCTGGGTAGACTCATCAAGCAAGCCCTCTAGTCTAACCAGCTCAGAGGAATCTCCATCTACAACTCCCCTGCCTCCTCCCACCAGCAATTCGTGGATGACACTGTGCTCTATGGATACCCCTCGGCTCAGGAAGCCTCTCGCTTGAAATCCCTGCTCAATGACTTCTCTGAAGCCTCTGGCACTCAGGTCAACAATGCCAAATCTCAAATATTTTTCTTCCACACCCCTCCGTCTGTTAAATCAGCCGCCTCCCGCATCTTAGGCTTTCAATCCGCCTCTCTCCCCTCCACTTATTTGGGAGCCCCCCTCACTGCCTCGGCCATTAAGCAACCTGCATGGCGATCCCTCCTTGAGAAACTTGATTCCAAACTAAACCTATGGACACACCGTTCCCTCAATCTTGCGAGTCGAGTTGTGCTTATTAAATCCATTCTCCAAGCCATGCCTCTATATCTTTTCACTATCCTGGCAGCGCCTAAATGGGTCTTAAAAAGATTGAGAAACTTGCAGCGTGACTTTCTATGGGGTATCTCAGCTACTAATCGTAAATGGGCACTTGTGAAATGGGATAATGTATGCAAGCCCGAAATCAAAGGAGGCATCAGACTCAGAGATCCAGAGTACAACAACACCATCATGAATGCCAAAATATGGCAGCAATGGATGACTTTTCCAGACAAGTTATGGGCCAAAATATGGACAGCCAAATACACCAACAATATGCCCCAAGCAGAGCTCATAAGATTCACGCCCACAGATGGGGGGTCACTCATTTGGAATGCCGCCAAACAGCATCATCAGCTAATCCAGAAACACAGCTTCTGGGAAATACGAAATGGTCACAATGCGAGATTCTGGAAGGACGCATGGAACCAATTGCCCAAGCTCTCAAGTGTGCTTCCTCCAGTGATCGTGCCGCATGAACAGGAGCAGCTGCATGCAACCGTCCATCAATTCTGGGAATCGGAAACGGCAAACATATTCAGGAAATGGCGGCCAAGCAATCAGATAACCGAAAACATAAGCATGCAGGATGCAGTAGCACTTGAAGTTGAACTAAAGAAGAGAAGTATCCGGTCTGAGAACAGTGAGGATATACTCAGATGGGGTTACCTCCCCAAAGGATCATATTCCACTTCTGAAGCCTATAACCTCATAGGAGACTACACCACCAGGCCGGACCCTCTATGGGGAAGAATATGGAGTTTCAAAGCTTGGCCTGAAATTTCCTACTTCCTTTGGCTGGTTGGGCACAAAAAGATTCTCACCTGGGATAAGCTAAGGAGACGCAATTTTCAAGGCCCTCCGATATGCCACAATTTCTTTAAAAATGAGGAAACCCTACAACATCTTTTGGATACTTGCCCAATCGCCAATCAGCTATGGGAGAAGGTTGGCTTTAGGTGTCAGAAAAGATGCAAAGGACCTGGAAACATAGTAGATACCATACGGCAGTGGACAAAAAGTCCCTATGACTGTGAGATCCTCAACTACATGTGGGACATCATCCCAGGTATAGTACTATGGAACATCTGGAAGGAGAGGAACAGGCGCATTTTCAAAAACCAGAACTCGCCCATTGAGGAAATATGGAGTAGAATGCATGGTAATCTCAGAGAAACCATGCTACTAAAATCATGGACTAAAGAAGATCTCCCTACTTCAGACAAGGAGAAGAACATCCTGGATAACTGGGAGCTGGAGCTGCCCTAATGGAATACCACTCAACAAACAACGAAAGGTAATATCAAGGAGATCAGGAATTGGGTAGCCCCACCTCCCAACTCATTCAAACTCAACTTTGACGGAGCATCAAAAGGCAACCCTGGGCCAGCGGGATTTGGAGGTATCATCCATAATCACAACGGTGACCCCCTGCAGATCTTCTTTGGCAATATAGGGTGGGACACTAACAACTCGACGGAGCTAGAGGGACTCTGGCAGGGATTATTAGTTGCAAGGCGTCTCAACCTTCAACCACTAATAGTGGAAGGAGATTCCCAGATCATCATCAACATGGCAACGCGCATTCAGAATGGTTCACAAGCTAGAAAAGTAGCTGAAAGCTGGAGATTAGAAGCAAGGCTCAATAACATCGCTCAAGAGCTTCGTAATCATAGAGCCCTCTCCTTTCATCACACCAGAAGAGAGGGTAATAAGATTGCTGATCTCCTAGCAAATATTGGGGTCGAAAGCAATCATCCTCTCCAAACTGGTAACTTGGACATCATCCCCAGCCATCAACAGTCTCTAGAATGTGAGAAACTCCTTCACAGAGACACTGAAGCCCCGGATGCGGGTGTTAGTGTGCCACATAGGGACGGGCCAGATGACCTACATGTGCCACCCCGTGTTCGCATTTAAGTTTGATGGGTTCGCCGTCAAAAGGCTAATCCCTCGAAGGCTGAGACTTGGGCATTCAATGCCGAGCACCGTGACTCTATGGCGCTGCAGTGTGCAGTTAAGGCACGCATCCACCGAGGGTATGAGACAGGTATTCATGGCACGGCCAAGCAAAGGAGAGTCCATTGTAATGGTGAATTGGGCGAGCTCCAGCCAACGGGGTTCTCCAAGAAGGTGCAGACGCAGAGGAGGGCAGTTACACTGCCACTTCGACCCGCCTTCCTGGTTCTCCGAGGCTCCAACTCGTGTTCTGGTCTCTCTGATTTTGCTGCAATTGGGAGAAAGTGGTGGCACAATCTGGCTGGTTTCTGGTCGCGAAATTCATCGCAGGTTCTCAGAGGAAGCAAAGGCGGGTTCATGGCAAGACTTCGGGAGCGCCAACCCTGCAGAAGAGGCTCTGGGAGAGGCTCATCCTCTCGCCCTCCGGCAGCGAATGAGCATCACCACTGTTGCTGCTGTTTTTGCTATAGGCGGGCAAGGGCTCGGCCCCTCCAACTGGGCAATTCACGGAGGTGGGCAGCTCTAGCGAGGGAGAGCCAGCTCTTCCAGTGTTTGGCTCGGTCGTGTTCACCTTGGGCATCTCCAAGAGAAACAAAGGTATTAATGCACACATCTCATTTCTCTTCACTGCAACTCCTGAGGGAAATGACAGTGAGACACCTCCCGGAACGAGGGATCCACCCAAAGGAGGCATTGAAAGGGAACGCCCAGCTCTGCTACCACCAATTTCGCAGGGGAAGGAGATTATGGAGGGCCCCTCGCATCCTCAAGAGCCGGGACTTCAAGACTCAGCAAAAGATAGGTGGGAAACCATGTGGGAAGGAGTCCCTGAGGGCCTGGGATGGTGCACCATTGAGGAGGAAACAGGTCCTGGTGAAGGGGATCTCGGTGGTGATGGTCTTGATGACAAAGGTCTCGGTGGCGAAAGTCTCGATGGCAATGGTCTCGGCGGCGAAGGTCTCGGGGGCAAAGGTCTCGGCGGCGATGGTCTTGGCGACAAAGGTCTCGGCGACGACTGAACCCCTGGCGCTCGCTCCAGCTCTCACCTTTTTCTTTTCGCTCGAGTCTATGACTAAGGTCACTTTGTTTGTTCACCTGCAATTTTTCTTCTGGTCATATCTCTGTTATTCAGTCTGTCTAGCATGTTTATTTTCAGTCTGTCCTGTGTATGGCGACTTACAGTCGGGTTTTGAAAGACGCCTCTGCGTGGGCCGTCATGCCATGTTGAACGTCAAGTAGAATTGGCCTCGACCTCTGTCACCTTTTGGGGGAATTAGATAATTTTGTCGGTGCTGCCCCTGTGAGGGAGATTTTGTGTTAATTCTAGGATACCCAATGTGCCACTGGTGGCCATGGAAGCACTGTTTTACTGCTTGTAATATTTCCTGTAAATCCATTATAATAGAATAGCTAGTTTTACCGAGAAAAAAAAAAACAATAATTTAAATGTTGAACTCCCATTTTAATGTGGTTTTTTCAATTTTCATGTAAATCAAATTGATGAAACATCAATAACAATTGTATTGATTTAAATATATAAATTTATCAATTCAAATTTCCATCATATATAATTTGTTTAAATTATTAACAAAATTTTAAAATTCAAACTATAATTTAAAATAATATTTTTTCTATTTTTTATATAAATAAGGTTAATGAGTCAATAATGGAACTTGATGTTGTTGTGTTGTATACAATGTAATATTTAAGTATACAGTTTTGATTTAAAAATCATGTTGAAAGACATTAAAATTTATATTAGGAAACTACGACTTATTATAATTTTTAATCATTTTGACCTTCTTCAGTTAAATTTAAATATATTGTTTACAAATTTTCTATGCACGTATATTGTTGGACACGTGTTTCAGAGATATCTTTGCCCTTTCAACCCTTCTTGTCTTCAAAGGATTTTTGTTGAACATGTAGATATTTGGCTTCTTCTAGTAAGGTTTCTTATATTGCAGTGAACACTTCAATTTGATAATCTATTGATAAAACAATGAGATATGGAAATTGACGATTTATGCTATGCTCCTATTGAGAAAGTAATGAGTAATGAAAGTTAAGGTTTTACGTGAAGTTGGCCTCTCTAGCTCCAAATGGATAGAGGTTTGTTGAATATGGTATAAATGTTATTATTTCAAAATTGTAAATCGCATAGGTTTCATTTCTCAAATTTCTAAGTGGCATGTTCATTGAATTTACCTGAAAAATACATTAGGCTCTATTACAATTTCAATTATAAATTTACAGAGTCTAATGAAATTATATCTTTCTTCCAACTCCCTGTTAAGGAAAATTACAATTACTCAAGAATTTGAAAATGCTTAAGTATTTGAAATTATCATTCAACAATCACATGGGCAAGATTACAAAAGAAATGTTTTTTTTTCCAAATAGAACAATTGTCATCTCCTTCATTGGAAATCCTAGTCATTTCAAACCATAAGCAGTCCAATTACCTATCTCTCTAAACAACAAGAGGTCATTTTTCACTTGTGAAAGAGTATTATGTCTTATGAATGGATCTATTGCTTTCATGCTATGTTGTCTACTTTTCAAATTCATTTGGAAAGGAAATGTGTGTATGTAAAATGTTTACTCCTTGTAATGTATTACCCAAAATGTTAGAGTAGAAAAGGATCTCATAACAAGAGCTTCACATAGTAATTAATGGATTTACGAAAGTAAACTTGTTAGGAATGAAGAGTTTTGGTAAATTTAGAAAGGAACATTGAGTGATGACATAGTTGTTGCTATTCAATTTTTCTAGTTGCAAAAGACAAGGTGTTTTGCAACCAAATGACAAGATAGAAGAAACGATAGATCAACATCCTGAAAATCAGTCTCTTTGTGGTGGAAACCTCCTTTACATCACGTAGCTGAAAAATTCTTGGATGATACAAATGACAAGACCTCCTTTCAATATATAGGAGTCTAAGGGGTCAAAATACAATGAGAGCCTACATAGCAATAATAATGCAAGGCACAATAATAACAATATGGGAGGCACATTAATAGTAAAAATAAGGGGGATACACTAACAATAAAAAATAAAAGTACTACACTAGTATTCTAGGGACCTAACATGCCCATCTCCTTCAAAGAAAGTGTTGTCCTCAACACTTGAGTAGCTCTGGATGCTTCTGTATAAAATTCTCATCCTCCCATGTGGAACCTTCAAAGGGTAAGTTCTTCCACTTAATGAGATACTCTGAAAATGATCTATTTCGTAGTTGTCAGGTTCTTGTTTATGTTAGGGTGCAACCCTAACCCATTTATTTATGTAATAATCCCAATGGCCTGAGTCATAGTCATAGTTAGTTAGAAAGTAAATAAAGCTCGCATTAATAATTGTAAGTGGTTGACCCGTATTAGAGAAAAGGGACCAGAATTTGTTGTACATGGGCCATAGTTAATAAATGAAGTTGTTAACCCATGTTATACAAGGGACCACTAGTAGTTAGGGTTTTGGATGTCATTTAACTATAAATATCCTTAGTTAGTAAAGGAAAGATCATCGAGTCTTATTATAATCGAGCTCTGCTCCGCTGGAGGTTGCTCCCATTGAATCTATTTCTAAATAATAAAATACTTGTTGTTTTTCTTATTTTATTTTGTGTTATGTGCTATATTTCTTCGCATTTCTGGTATTCTAGAATTTCTCTTAGGTCAAGAGCATAAAAAGTGGTATCATAACACTTTCCAGGGTTAGTTGTACCTCCATTTTTCGTAGAATTTATTTAGGCTAGAGACATGTTCCGGCTTCTTTAAACCATAGGATCTGTTGTTGAGCACATAAACCTTCGGATTTGGGGAGGCATACATGCAGGAACTACAAGAAGTGGTCACACTTGTTGGACTCCCTTATAACCCCTATGGGTACCCCTTCAAGTAGTAACACATTAGACATAATTGTTCACAGGCTGCACTTCAATGTATCCTTGGGTATACCAGAAGTCCCCTAAGCTCACCTGAAACCTAGCCTTAGATAAGTCGTTGGTCTTCTTGCTGCTATAGTACATAGAGAACAACACTCAGGGAGATTACTCACACGTACGATAGGGTAGTCGAGTAGTACGGCTAAGGGTATAGTCGATCCTCCTTAGTTAGTGCCCTGAAACATTGGGCCAAGTACTATTGTTGGACCCCTATGTATATTGCGATCTATAGCACCTGACACTCCATTGTGACCATAGTTCCCTCAACTATCTGAAGATCTCCCACTACCTTATCTATCAAATCAGATCCAGAAATTGGGGTTTTGTCACCGCAGTGCAAATCATATCCAACAATTGGGGTTATGCCGCTGTCATACACATCAAATCCAACAGTTAGGGTTCTACCGCCTTTGTGCAACTCACATTGAGCAGTTGGGGTTTCACAATGCCGATCAGACTCTTTGTGTAGTGAGGCTTGTTGCTACTACATTCTAGGCCCTATTTGCACAGGAAATAAAGTATGAGACCATCTCGGGACAATTGCAAGGGACTTAGCTCATAATCTTTAGGACGATGAGTTGATCACAGTGGTACCATTCACTTTTCAACCCCAATTTTCCGGCGGTCCCAAATTTTTCCTAAGTGACTTCAAGTGACCCCCACCAATAGATTCCTGAGCTCGTCCTCTTTCCAATAAGACTACTCTTAAGTAATTAACCAGGTCTTGTGTATGGGGTTTATGAGAAGATCGAGAGCCATGAAAAAGGTTGGATGAGTTCTAGGGAAATATGGACCAAATTACCTCACAACTTTCACTGCTCACAAATATGATGTAGAGGTCTCTTCAAGAGGAGCATGGTGTTGAAGAACACCTCAAAGGAGAATCTAGCCATCACATTCACTTCCATGAAAACCACCAACATTCCCACCCTCGTCCACCCAAGCTGGACATGTACAAATTTGATGGCTCTAATCATGCAGTATGGGTAGCACAAATGGAACAATATTTGTCCCTTAATGATATCTACAAATATCAAACTAAACTACACAAGGGAGCCCTCTACTTAGACCAAGAGAGATGGAAATGGTGGCAGTGGCATCAGAAATGTTATCTCGGGAACATAACTTGGCACATGTTCTCAAAATCCCTATGTGACCGCTTTGATAGGGAATCTAAATTTTTGGGTCATCTCACCAAGCTCCAACAAATAGATACAATAAAAGACTACATCGCAGCCTTTCAGAAATTGGCCTACAGAAGTGACAGCCTAGGAAATGACTTCTACTTAGAGTGTTTCATCAGTGGTCTTAAAGAATCCATCCAAGCCCATGTCCGAATGCACCACCCAGCTATGTGGATGGACGCCTACAAAAAGGTGGTTGAGGTAGAACTCATCTTAGTTCCTCAGTCCACTCGTACAAATTTCATAGCCAAGGGGTGTCCCACCCAGGGTCAGGGCCCTACCCAAACACTTAAGGTTCAAAAGGTGTCTCCAGTAGAATTGGTTGAAAGAAAAAAAAAGGATCTTTCTACTACTATGATGAAAAATACTCCCCAGGGCATAAATGCAAGGAACCAAAATTCTTTCAAATTGATGCTACTGATAAAAACTCATCTGAGGAAGCCCCACCCCTTGGGGGGCCTGAGAATGAAGTTGAGGAAACCCAAGCTGACAATGACCGCATAGCCACGCTAGATGAACCAATTATCTGCCTACATGCTTTGGCAGAAATTTCTTCACCTCAAACTCTCAAAATTCAAGGAGTTATTAAACATCGACCATTAATGGTATTGATTGATAGTGGAAGTACTCATAACTTTATCCATAAGAAAGTCATCGAAGTTGTTCATTTTTTTTGTGAGGGCAATCTCTAATTTGCAAGTCCTTATCATTGATGGGGGGACCATGAAATGTGAAGGTTTTGTGAAAATATTAAACTTTAGATGGGATACTACCACCTAAAGACCCACATGTTTTCTATTAAAATGGGTGGTTGTGACATTTTCTTTGGTGTTGAATGGATTCGTACACTAGGCCCGATCATGATGGATTTTCAGGAGTTATATATGAGCTTTAAGTAGAATGACCACGTTCATACATTATGTGGACTCTAGGCAAGTGCTCCTACTATCATCAGCTCGCATCGAATAGAAAATATTTTTAAAAAGGGCCATCATGGAGTCATCATCCAATTTAATGTCATCCAGGCCATTGAATCCTCTACTCCTCATATTCATCCTGAGATGCAACACGTCTTAGACCGCCATCAGCAGGTATTTGAAAAACCTAAAGAGCTTCCACCCTCTACGGGTGAATATGATCATAGTGTCCCTTTTGTCCTAGGGGCCCAACCGCCTAATGTGCACCCATACCGATATCCTTTCGACCAAAGGAATGAAATTTAAAAAATCATTAAGGAACTCCTCGAATTCGGTATTATTCATCCTAGCATCATCCTTTATTCATCACTGAAGCTCATGGTGCTAAAGAAAGATGGAGAATGGCGCATGTGTCTGGACTTTTGGGCCCTCAACAAGCTCACTATCAAAGACAAATTTCCTATTCCGGTTGTTGATGATATTCTTGATGAATTACATTGTGCTTAATTCTTTACCAAGATAGATCTTCGCTTTGGCTATCACCAGATACACATGAAGGAAGTAGACATTCCCAAGACTATCTTCCGAACTAATGAAGGCCATTATGAATTCTTGGTCATGCCATTTGGTCTCTGTAATGCTCCATCTACTTTTCAAAGTCTCATGAACCACTTGCTGAAACCATATCTCCGGAAAATTTTCCTCATCTTCTTTGATGACATTCTCATCTACAGCCTAAACTGGGACAAACATCTTTAACATGTTGACCTGATCTTGCAAATTCTCTGCAATCACAAATTATTTGTCAAATCGTCCAAATTCTCTTTTTGCATGGAAAAAGTCAAGTATTTGGGACACATTGTGGGCCATGAAGGAGTGAGGTTTAAGCCAAAAAATATGAAAGCAATGCAAGATTGTCCCCAACCAAAAACCTTGAAGAGTTTTAGAGGAGTTTTGGGTCTCACTGGCTACTATCGCAAATTTGTGCGTAATTATGGTTGCATTGCTAGAACCCTCAGTAACATTCTCAAGAAAATTTCATTTCTCTCTACAAATGAAGCTCAATAGGCATTTGTGGCTCTGAAACAGACCATGTGTTCCACTCATGTATTGGCCCAACTAGACTTCACCAAATATTTTTTGAGTGAATTTGATGCTTTCGGTACTAGTATTGGTGCTGTATTAATGCAGGAAGGTTGACCATTAACCTTCACCAGCCAACAACTAAGGGGAAAACATTTGGGTCAATCTACCTATGAGAAATAAATGATGGCCATCTTACATGTAATAGATACCTGGAAATCATACTTGTTGGGGCGACGTTTCCAAATCCGCATGGACCATCAAAGCCTAAAATATTTTTTGGAGCAACGTTTATCATCGCCACAACAAAATAAATGGTTGGCCAAAATGTTGGGATGTGATTATGAGATAATTTACAAGAAAGGGCGTGACAATGTAATAGTTGATGCTTTATCACACTAATTTAAGGATGAAATCACCCTACTATCAATCTCTCTTCCTGTACTAGATTGGATTGAAGAGGCCCGCAAGGAATGGTTCTGACACCCCTCTCTCCATACTTATTAATCACTTGAGAGAAGATCCTAATTCATCAACCAACTACTCTTGGAAGGATGATATTATTTGCTACAATGATCGAATAGTTATATCACTGGTATCCACCCTCAAAACCCACATTCTGGAAGAGTTACACTCATCTCCAAATGCAGGCAATTTGAGATTTTAGAAGACTTATGCTCGCACTCGTCATTCTTTATTTTGCACTGGCATGAAAAACGACATTCTTACTTTTGTAGTTGAATGTGATGCATGTCAATGCAACAAAGGAGAAACGTTCAAGTTACCAGGAACCTTACAGCCATTTCCACTCCCTGCATCGATCTGGATGGATATTTCCATGGATTTCATCATTGATCTCCCAAAGTCAGGCAACAAATCCATCATCAGGGTGGTTGTGGGCAAAATCTCTAAATATGCTCATTTTTGCGCTCTACCCCACCCATTTACCCCCACTTTGGTGGCTCAAGATTTCATGGATCAAATCTTCAAACTGCATGGCATGCCAACTTCCATTGTGTCTGATTATAACCCGACTTTCACCAGCAAATTTTGGCAAGAATTTTTCAAACTACAAGGCATGCAACTCCAACTAAGTACTGCCTATCATCCCCAAATCGATTTCAAACAGAAGTAGTCAACAAATGTTTGGAGACATATCTAAGGTTCTTCACTTCAAAAAAGTAGCATCAATGGGTACAGTGGCTACCTTTAGCTGAATGGTGGTATAATATTAACTATCATGAAGCCACCAAGATGACTCCATATGAGGCAGTGTATGGCCAACTCCCACCTTCACCTATTTCTTATATCCCTGGATGTTCTAAGGTGTAGGCATTTCATCAACTCCTAAAGAACTATGCCGCTATGATAGCTCATCTCAAAGATAATCAACATCAAGCTCAAAATTGAATGAAGCAACAAGCAAACTAGCATCGTTCTGAGCACACATTTCAAGAATGGGATTAGATATTCCTACCACTGCAACCATATAAGCAAACATCTCTCAAAGAAAATGGTTGCTAGAAACTAGCACCAAAATTCTATGGACCTTATCAGATACTTCAACGCATTGGAGCAGTCGCCTACAAACTGGCCTTGCCACCAACTTCAAAAATTCTATCTGGTCTTCCATGTATCATGCCTCAACAAAGTTATTGGGAACAATTGCATAATTTAAACTAGTCTACTCGAATTGGATGAGGAAGTCTCACACTGGCTCCGAACAAAATAGGCCCTCGATACCCATGACCATACGATCAAGGAAGCCCTTGTCAAGTGGAAGGACAACTATCCAAAATATGTGACCTGGGAACCAACCACTATTCTTCAGTTGTTTCTGCAACTTTAGCCTTGAGGACAAGGCTTCTTTTTATGGGGGAGGGCATGTTAGGCTCCAACCCTAACCCATTTAGTTATGTAATAATCCCAATGGGTTGAGTCATAGTCATAGTTAGTTAGAGAGTAAATAAAGCCTGCATTAATAATTGTAAGTGATTGACCCACATTAGAGAAAAGGGACCACAGTTAGTTGTAAATGGACCATAGTTAATAAATAAAGTGGTTAACCAATGTTATGTAAGGGACCACTATTAGTTAGGGCTTTGGATGACATTTAGCTATAAATAACCTTAGTTATTAAAGGAAAGATCATCAAGTCTTATTGTAATCGAGCTCTGCTCTGGTTAAGATTGCCCCCTCAAAGCGGCAAGTGCACATTGAATGTATTTCTGAATAATAAAATACTTGTTATTTTTCTTATTTTATTATGTGTTCTGGGCTATATTTCGTCGCATTTCAGGTATTCTGGAATTTCTCGCAAGTCAAGGGCATAACATTTTTCATGATTGCTTGAGGCTCCAATATGATTTTTCCCTCTTCATCAAGTTATGGCAATATTGTTTAAATAGAGAACTTGTCATTGATAACCTTCTTTAAGCATGAAACATGGAAAACTAGGTTTACTTGAGAAGATGAAGGCAACTCCAATTTGTATGTTATAGTACCAATCTTTCGCAACACCTTGTAAGGACCATAGTACTTGGGTAGTAATTTATTATCCTTCTTATCTTTCTTGAGGGACATTTGTTTGTATGTTTGTAGTCGTAAAAATTCCCAGTCGCTTACATCAAAACTTATATCACTATGATGTTGATTTTATTGTTGTTTCATTCGATTTTGCGCCAAAGTGATGTGATCTTCCACTTCTTGAACCTTATAATTTTCTCTTAAAGATGATGTGATGGACAGTGGGTGATATCCATAAAGTGCCATAAATGGGGTCATTTTTGTTGCAGTATGGAAGAAAGTGTTATATCACTATTCATCCAGAGGTAACCACTTGATCCATTGCGTTTATTTATCATATACAAAGAAAGGAAGATATCCTTCAAAACATTTGTTCACTATCTTAGTTTTTCCATCAGATTGAGGATGATAAGATGAATTATGAGCTAATTGAGTACCAAGGCAAGAAAATAATTACGTACAAAAATTTCCAGTGAAAAGTGTATCTCTGTCACTTACAATAATCTTTGGGTTTCCATGTAGCTTTTGAATTCTTTCCATAAATGAAATAGCATATGTACTTGCTTTAAAAGGATGAGATAATGCACAAAAGTGTGCCTACTTGGTAAGTCTATCAACTACCACCATGATGACACTATTTCCTTTGGACTTGGGTGAACCTGTGATAAAATCCATTGAGACCTCCTCCCAATGCTGACTTGGAATGGCTAAAGGTTGTAACAAACCCAAGGTCTTAATTTTCTCAACTTTATTTTGTTCGCAAACCAAACATTCTGCCACAAACTTTTGAATATTAGATTTAAGGTCATCCCAAAAAACATTCTTCTTGACCGTGTTGTAAGTTTTTAAAAATCCTGAGTTCCCTCTTAAGGGGGAGGTGTGCAATTCCAAAATAAATTTTGTTTCAGTTGAGAATTATTACTTAGATATAAGCAATCTTTGTACCATGTTGAATCATTTTTCCAAATAAATGCACCATATGTACTAGGATCTTACTGAAACTTTTGAATTAGTGTCCACACCTCTTCACCATTCTTCCATTCATTCCTTGCTTTAGTTATCCTATCAGGTTGGATAATAGAAAATGGCACAACGAAATGATTCCACATCCTCTTCCTTTCTTGAGAGTGCTTCTACAACAACATTTTGTTTCCCTTTTTTGTAGATGATTTCAAAGTCATAACCCAACATCTTTGTTACCCATTTTTGTTGCTCTTTTGAAGATAATCTTTGTCCCAAAAAATATTTAAGACTATCATGATATATTTTTACCTTGAAGTGTCTTCCCATTAAGTAAGGTCGCCTTTGCTTTTGTGCATGTAGTATTACCAATATTTTATTCTCATAAATACGTTTGTGTAAATACTTTCCCTTGATTGGATGGCTTTCAAAAGCAATGGGTCTTCCTTCTTTCATTAAAACAACACCAATTCTATTTCTTGGGGCATCACATTCCACAATAAAGGTTTTTGTGAAGTTCGGTGTAGCTAAGAACAGTGGTTGGCACATTACCTCTTTAAGATGTTCAAAGGCCTTAGTTTCTTTTGGAGTACAAGAAAAAGCATATTTCTCTAGTGATGTTGTTAGATACATTGGTATTCTCCCATGAGATACAATGTGACCCAAATATTCCACCTCATGTACTCCAAAGAAACATTTGGAAGTTTTTGCATACAATTGTTTCTCCTCCAATAGTTTGAGCACCTTGTCAACATGTTGAATATGATCCTTCCAAGACTTGTTGTTGATTAGTACATCATCGAAAAATACTAACACGAATTTTCTAAGGAAGAGTTTGAAAATGGAATTCATCAAACCTTGAAACGTGGAAGGTGCATTAGTAAGGCCAAAATTCCTGGCCAAAAATTCATAATGACCTTCATGAGTTCTGAATGTTGTTTTTGGAATGTATTCAATCTTCATTCTAATTTGATGATATCCTGAACGAATATCTAGCTTGGTGAAGTAAATTGCTCCATGTAATTCATCCAACAATTCATCAATGACAGGAATAGGAAATTTAACTTTAATAGTGAGCTTGTTAAGCTCCCTATAATCTGGACACCTACGCCATGATCCATCCTTCTTATGCACCAATAATACTGGAGCAGAGAAAGATCTTTGGCTAGGTTGAATTATACTTACCTTTAGAATTTATGCAACCATATGTTTAATTTCACTCTTTTGGTCATAATGATATCTTTAAGGCTTGATGTTTGGAGGAACACTTCCTAGAATTAAGTCAATAACATGATCATGATAACGAATATGTGGGAGGCCATTGGGATTTTAAAATACTTTGGAATCATTGTCCAAGGTTCTTTCGAGATATGGAGAAATGGATGATTTTGGTGTTTGAACATCTAGTGAGAATAATTGTGAAATTATGCCTCATCGTTATTTCTTCAAGCGCTTCATCATGCCATTAGAAATGATTATCTTTCTTGGTTTCCTTGTGATGCCCCTTAATTCAATTTTCTTTCCTTCCCAGGAAAATTTCAAGAAAAGTCTTGAAAATCAAAAGCTATCATCCCCGAATATTTTAACCATTGGACTCCTAATACAAAATCAACACCACCCATTGGAATGGAAAGCATTGAACTATTCAATACATATTCCACCATCATTAGATTGATATTATGACATTTCCCCCAGCAATTTATAGTTCCTCCATTTGCAACCATCACTTGACCATCTAGTGTTGGATATAGAAAGTAATTCAATTCCTTGGTTATCTTAAAATGAATAAAATTATGGGTATTACTAGAGTCAATCGACACTATTATATTTTTTTTATTGATATATCCTTCTATCTTGAGAGTTTGAGGAGTGGTAATTCCTACAAATGCATTACAAGATATGGTCGGATTCATTTCTTCTTTCTCCGGGGTTGGTTACTAGTGTAGATCCTCTTCTCTTGATGTTTCTTGTTCCTTATCTTCCTCCTCTTGATAATTTATGTATAATAATTTATTATTAGCAAACTTATGACCCTTAATATATTTTTTATCCCAACTGTAACAAAGCCATTTTTCTCTTTTTTCCTCTAGTTGTTTTGGTTTCAGCCTTGTAGGTTGTGGGAGGCTAGGAGCAACAACACTTCTGTTATGCTCTTAACCTGCAAGACGATACCTGAATACCAAATATGCGAAGAAATTTGCCAAGGACATAGAACAATGAGAAATAAAAAGTATTTTATTATTTATAAAGTAATGTTCACTTGCCTCTTCGAGGGGGCAACCTCCAAGAGAATTGAGCTCAATTACAAAATAAGACACAATGATCCTCGAGGGGAGTCTCTATCCTTTATATAGGATTCATACATGCAATA
>APFE030427965.1:0-12072 GCA_000404065.3 Pinus taeda
CCCCCGCCACCCCCCTCTAACCCCCCAGTTAACTACGTGGGCTAGTCGTGGAAAGAATTTAACACAACCCAACAAAAAAGATATTATTACTTGTGTTCATATAACAATGTAAACCATGAAGAATCGCACATCAATACAGTATTAAATCATGAACCCAATATTCATCACAATGTAAACACATTCATTCATAACATAAGTAAATGGAAAAAGCACAGATATTTCCAGAATAATTTCTTTATTGATGCTTTAGATTTGCTTACAAACTCAAGACTACCTTGCACACTTAGCTGTAGGGGTCCCCACACACAGCTACGGACTCTACTCTAGGCCTCTGCGAAGACAGTTGCAAAGCCTCTCTTATACTCTAAGACTCTTCGCTCTTTACTTCTAATGACCCATTACATTCATCAACATCAACTATCATCTACTTAGACTCTCTAAGACTCTCCTTTTTATACAATACAATGGTCCACAGACAATGGGTGGGTCTATACAAGCTGACACAACTTACATAAAAGAAGGGAAAATCCCTTTACGACACTTACTATCTACATGCTCCGTGACCATAACTTGCAGAGACTTTACGCTTTACATAACAAAAACTTGGGCTTTTGCCCAAAAATTGACCCTTAAGGACCCTATCCCAACAGGCCCCCAACACAAATATCGTGACTTGCCCCCGAGTCACTCTTTTGGCACAGAGATCTTACTGCGGATACCTCCTAGCTCGACTTGTGTCACTACTACCTCAGCCATGCTATGCATGGTTGCCTCCTTGAGCTGCTTGACCAATTGCTCTATTGTTGGCCATGCACTATCTACTTTTACCTTCTACTATGTCCATTGTAGGCCTGCGCGCTTCTCTTCAATGGTGGCAGAGATGACTTAGGCCTCATCCATCCAAGGCTCTTATATGGCCTTGAGGATCACCTCTTTCTGTTGCATTGCCTCCACCTGTTCAAGTAATTTCTTTGCTTCATGCAGCTTAGCGATTCACTATGATATAGCAATGGTGTGCATTGTCACTCTTGCTTCATCGTATTGTTGTTGCAATTCTCGGGCCTATGTGTTCAACCGCTGCAGGTTAGGATCTTCCTACAGAGTTGTAACAACCTCCATAGACTACTCAAAGAGCGCGGTGTAATCCACCATCGCGGCATCTACTGTTGCGACTCCATCCTTTACAGTTGCCTCGCGTTGTGCTCTAACCTCTTGTGGAGTTGAAGGTTGTGACTCTAACTCAAGCTCTATGATTTTAAGGTTTAGTTCAAACTGAACCTTGGCCATCTTTTTCCTTGCATTATGTACTCCTGTAGCCAACTTTCTAATCTTGGCCTCCACTAGTGGTTCTTCTGGGATATTCAGTTCCACAACGGTTTTGCATGCTTCGGCTACCATGGCTGTGGTGCACTAATTCTTCTCCTAAACCTTCTTCCATTCTTCTGGTGCAAATGTATTCTCAAAAAATATCTATTCGTTGCTAACTTTCTTCTCGTTGATCATGCTTAGCGCATGCTGCTCTCGAGCCTTAAGATTTTCAATCACACCTTATGGTAGTGTGTGAAGGAATTCACTGGGGAGCGTGGCCAAGTTCAGACCAATATTCTTTAAAGAAGTGACAGTAGCCTTGTCAGCTTTTTCCTCTGTGCTCAAAGCTCCATCCTGCAGCGTGACTACCCAGAGATCCAAGGATCGAACCAACTCTACAGTTTGAGTAGTCCCCGGTGCCAAACTAGTTGAGGCTGCACTGCTTTGCCCTACACCTACCTCATGTCTACTTGTTTGGATCTGCAACTCATGTAGACCTGTCTGTATGGCACTTAGTGCCTGCTTCTCTTGCTTCTCAAACTGCTACAACAGTTCCATTGACATATCCCTCACCTTATCTCCAATATCGTCCAAGTCACCCTTCGTCAAGGTGACTAGATCTAGTGATGATTTGGAAGCTTTGGTCTTCTTTCACTGTCCCTCCTTTTCCTATTCCCTATGTCACTTTACATGAAAAGGAGTGCTCTCTAGATCATCTCCAAGCTGTTCCAATTGTTCTTCTTCCTTCGTTTGGGAAGAAGGATATTTCGGACTATTGAAGATGGCAACAAGAAATGCTAAAAATAGAATTGCTATAAATATCAGTTCATGTACTAGTGTTGGACATAGCAACAAGGAATGAAAAATGGAAGTGCTAAAAATAACATTGCTATAAATAGCATTTTGGGATGGATTCCAATTTTAGTTAGTCCCTAAACTAAAATTGAGAAGTAAAATTTGAATATGTTCTTAGCAGTTGTTTGATTAATAATTAATTAATTCATCTTGAGTTAATTAGTTGTAGAAAATCAAACATGAAGTCTATATGAAGACATGCAACACTTTCTCCATTGATTGAGAAATTTATCCCTTAGTTAAGGAGATCAGGATGAGTTGTACTTTGAGTTGTAATTAGTTAGCTCAATTATCTGAGTTAAGTCCAGTTAGATTAGTTCAAACATTTTGTTGAACTAATTGTGAGTTCAGTTAGTTAATGCTTGCATGCATGTAACTGCTACTCTCCAAATAATTGAATATTCTTTCATAAATAACTCATGCATGTCAGTTCATTCAGAGACCCAGTTGAGATCAGAGGAAGGGATAATGTACTGTCAGTTGGAGGAATTTTCCTATATAGGAAACTCATCCATGCAAAAGGAATTATCTCCTTCAAGTTTGTGCAGTTATTTCAGAGGTCAGAGCAGTGTGTGAGGGATTATTACACACAGGTGCCAGCTTGAGGACCTAGGAGAAACTGCACAAGGAAATAGGAGGCTTGGAGGGCAGAGGAGAAGGTTTGTGAGAAGCCTTTGGCTGTCTACGAGCAGCATTGAGAGATTGTAGTGAGAGCTGGATATCTTGTGAGCTAAAGCTTTGTGTAATCCGAACATATTTCCACTTTTATGATAATATAGAGATCGGGGTTTTTAGCTGAGGCTTTCCCTAGAGTATTATTCTATGTTCTTGTGTGATTTATTTCTCATTCTTTGTTATATGTGTTCTATTTAATCTTGCTCATAATCAATTAAGCTTCCGCAAGTTTGTTGTAGAAGTAGATCTTGTATTTTGCTTTAGTATATTGCATAATCTGTTGATCTACAGTAAGAAATTTACATGGTATCGAAGCCAAGTTTATCGGAGCTGAGTTTATCAGAGAAAGGTGATCAAAGGAGAGAACAGTATACAAGAAGGGAGAAGTTCTAAGTTTGTGGTTCCTGAATATAGAAATCGAGTTCTTATCACATCTCATTTCCACCAATGGCATTCAACAATTTAAGACTCGAATATGCTCTTGATGGCAATTTGAATTATATAGCCTGGAAGGATTGCATGGAAGCAGTATTAGAGGATAATGATCTAAATGACTTCATTGATCAAGAAGTCCCCAAGCCCACAGCGGCTAATGCTACTGAATTGGTGGAATGGAAGAAATGTGTGGCTAGAGCAAGGAGAATCCTTCTGGAGAGAGTTCGAGACCACATAGTCTTGAGTCTCCATGGGAAGGAGACACCATTTTCGATGTGGAAAACATTGAAAGATCTATATCAAAATAGTAGCGATCAGAGGAAGTTAGCGCTGAAAGACAAGCTTCGGAAAATCAAGTGTGAAAAGGGCAACACAATCTCTACATATCTTAACAAGCTCACCACCTGCAGGGATGAGCTTGGAAGTGTAGGGATCATGACAGCCGATGATGACATTGTGAGTCTTGCTCTCCTCGGTATTCCTAAGAGCTGGCATAACTACTAAGACTCGGTAAATGGAAGAGAGAAACTGCCAGATTGGGAAAAACTTTGGTCGGATATGATGGAGGAGGAGGTAAGAAGAAGCAACAGAGATGGTTCTTCATCCAAGGAGGATGAAGAAAATTGCACCTTAGTGAGTAAGGTGAAGAATGGGAAGGAGAAGGATTCTCATCTCAAATTTAGTTCTTCCCATAGTGGGAAGAAGTTTGACAAATCAAAAGTGCGATGCTTTCATCGTCATGAGGTGGGCCATTATGCTACGAATTGTCCATAGAAGAAATCCAAGAAGGGTTCCTCAAAGGGATCTAATGGTGACGCATTGGCCTCACAGTTTGAGCTATATTTCTCTGTTATCACATGCATGGTTTCATCCATGGTGGGATGTGTTTGGTACCTGGACAGTGGAGCTTCCTTCCACATGATCGGCGACAAGAGTTTGTTCAGTACCTTGGAGGAGAAAGATCTCCAGATACTCATAGCGATGGGTAATGATGAAAAGTATAGTGTCTCAAGTGTAGGCATGGCTATTTTCCAGAGGGAGCATGGAGCTTGCATTACCTTGACTGATGTCAAGTATGTACCAGGACTAAGGAAAAATTTGGTGTCAATTGTAATGCTGGAAGACAAAGGCTATGATGTAGTCTTGATTAAGGGAAAGGTTTTCCTTTGACACATCACCACAAGACAGGTGAAGCAGATCGGTTCATGAGTCAAGAACATGTATGCTCTTGAGGTTCAAGATGCATGTAAATCCTTGAGGAGCAAGGCAATTGATGGAGACTTGGTGGTTGAGAGGGAGAGTACATTACCTCTCAACACGCGGCGTAGAAGAAGTCTAAGATAATTGTGGAGGAGCCACAATTGGTGAAGTAGCTTCAAGAGGTTGTGGAGCAGCCACAACTAGAGAAGCCGAGAGGAGATTGAGTGGAGGCATCTACTCATGCAGAGACCTCTAGTAGGGGGAAATTTCGAGCCAAGTCAGCAGAGGGATCACATGCATCCATACCTCTAGGTAGGAGGTGGGGCAATGTGAAGTGATAGTCCCAAGAAAGCTGAAATAGGGGCAGGATCCTCGAGGTACCTAGCCTCTTGGATTAGACCTTGCTACAGGAGCCCCAACGAGGAGTAGAAGGACTAGCTGAGTGGTTAGAGATAGATGCAGATGGAGTGGCAGAGAGAGCTACAGTGCAGGAGTCCCAAGACTGTGCGGAGCTAGCAAGCTGCAGCAATGCGAGAGGCACAGGAGTGTTGCACTAGTGTAGGATGACACAGAGAGGTGTTCAATGGTGCAAATGCATGGAGTGTTGTAGCAGCTTAGAGGTTAGAGAGGGAGTACTTGTCAGCAGCAGAGGGAGCTTCAACATCAGAGGGTGTTTCTAGCCCAACAGAGAGATCAATTGGGAGTTTTTTTTTGTTTCTAGAGGTGTTGGAGCAATAACACTTGGGAGAAGTTTTGCATGCAAAACATTCCAAAGGTTTAGGATCGGGTTCGAGTTGAATGCCTTTCTTGTTGAGAGGGAGTGTTGAAGATGGCAATAATAAATGCTAAAAATAGCATTTCGTGTACCAGTGTTGGACATAGCAACAAGGAATGAAAAATGGAAGTGCTAAAAATATCATTGCTATAAATAGAATTTTGGAATGGATCCCAATTTTAGTTAGTCCCTGAACTAAAATTGAGAAGTAAAATTCGAATTTGTTCTTAGAAAATGTTTGATTAATAATTAATTAATTCATCTTGAGATAATTAGTTGTATAAAATCAAACATGAAGTCTATGTGAAGACATGCAATAGTTTCTCCATTGATTAAGGAATTTATCCCTTAGTTAAGGAGATCAGGATGAGTTGTACTTTGAGTTGTAATTAGTTAGCTTAGTTATCTGAGTTAAGTCCAGTTAGATTAGTTCAAATAGTTTGTTGAACTAATTGTGAGTTCAGTTAGTTAATTCTTGCATGCACGTAACTGCTACTCTCCAGATAACTGAATATTCTCTTAAATAACTCATGCATGTCAATTCAGTCAAAGACCCAGTTGAGATCAGAGGAAGGGACAATGTAAATTTGGTGTTGATAATTGAAATTTGAACAAATAGAGCCTAAGAGGGTAACAGGTAACCATGAAGGCACAGGGAGGAGGGAGCTCCACTCCCTCCTACAGCAATGTGGTTTCAAACAGAGGAAGAGCAGGGAATAAGAACAAGCCTCCACATTCCTTGGAGGACCAGACAAAAAACACTAAGAATCAAAAGGCAGAAGGCAACAAACCCATGCAAAACAAGGGACCCACGAGGAAGACCGATAGGAGGAGAAAGCAGAAGACAGAGGTCAGGGAACAGAGAATAGAATCAAAATGGGGCCCTGTAAACCCAAGACCATAACTAAACTGTGGGTTTTATTGAATGATCTAGCTCTACAAGAGCACAGGGGTCACATGGCTAACTATGCCATTATATGCAAGTTTATGGGAATCTCGTTGTCAGAGAAAGAGTTGTACACTTGGATAAAATACAACTAGAAACCAAAGGGAGAGTTAAAAGATACATCTAGGATCCAAAGGTTTTTTTACAGTGGTGTTCACGAGCATGGAGGACAGAGATAGAATTTTTGAAGGAGGACCATACTTTTTTGTAGCTGTTGGTCTCTATATGTAGCCTTAGACAATGAACTTTGTGACAGAACAAGAAACCTTCACTTCGGTACCGATATGGATTAGACTATACTCCTTACCATTAGATTACTAGTTGCCAGAGTCTTTAAAAGCTATAGGCAATAAATTAGGTAATTTCTTAAAGATTTCTGAGGCAACCCTACAAGGAAAATATACCTCCTATGCCCATATATGTGTGAAGTTGGACCTATCAGGAGCCCTTCCAAATGAGGTCATTCTAGAAGTCTATGATGAAGAATGGGTACAAATAGTTGACTATGAGCATATCCCATTTAGATGTCACAAGTTTCATGAGCATGGGCACCTATCTAGAGACTGTTCTCTTAATAAAAGGGAGGAACACCTAAACACCAACAAAGGGAAAGATCAGATAGGTTTCACCAAAGTAGGAGGAAAAGGAAAAGGAGGGGGAAGAAAGTCACAAAAGAACCCTACTGAGAATGAGAACAAAACAAGAAGTCACAATAGTTTTGAGATCTTAGGAGAAAAAGAAGTAGATGGAGATGATCATAAGTGCACAAAGAATCAGGAAGCAAGGGGGAAAGAAAAAGAGACCAACATGGAGTTGACACAGGGATATAATGAACACACGATGGACCCTTTGAGTATGATGGACATAGAAAAACACCATGACATGACTCCAAGTGAAAGTGGCACAGAGGACCAATACTTACAGGAGATCCTGGAAAGTGAGAACCTAGAACTGGAAAAGTTTCTCAAAGAAGGAGGAAACTTGGGAATAAACTCCATACCTCAGGAGGATGTGTAAAAGGTACAACAGTTATTCCTTAACAAGTCACATCAAACAGTTGAAGGAGTCAGAAGAGGTCATGGTAACCAGGAAAATAAAGGGACTTCCTCTATAGGATTATGAACAAGAAAATTAACAAAAAATCTAGGCAAGAAGAGGGGAAGGAAAAGACAGAAAGAACTACTGCTGGAGTGTGACAAACTCATGATTGACTTAGGAAGGATGAAAGACCTTTCCAATCACTCCTTCAAAACCCCACCCCAATGAAAATCACAACCTGGAACATTAGAGGACTAGGGAGTAGAAGAAAACAAAGGAATCTAGGTAATATGATCAGAGAGGAAAAATCTAACATAGTATTCATTCAAGAAACAAAATTCTCAGTGGAGAAGATCAGAGAAAAACATAGCAAATGGTTAAACAAATATGAATACCTTGAGGTTAAGGCAAATAAATTTGCTGGAGGAATTCTCACTCTATGGGATCCACAGAAATTTGGTGTGATTAATGCGGAGGCGTCCAGACACCACCTTTCCTTTATTATCCAACCGGTAGGTAACAGGCAATGTTACATGGTCACCAATGTCTATGGTCCTCAGCTAGTGAAGGACAAACTTCGACTCCTCACAATTTTGGAGGATATGAAGAAGAGACACCCAACTATACCCTGGATTCTTGGAGGTGATTTTAACATGCTAAAATCACTCACGGAGAAGAAAGGAGGAACTAGAACACTTGGTAGGGATTCAGTTGCCTTCCAGCACTTCCTCACCAATATGAAACTGGTATATATTAAAACCAGCAATGGAATCTTCACTTGGAATAATAAAATGGGGGGCTCTTCCCAAGTAGCCTTAAAATTAGACAAATTTATTATCTCAGAGGAACTACTTCTCATGGGAAGTAGCCTAACTTCACTCATCCTACCTACCTTTTGGAGGTTCAGACCACTGGCCCATTCAATTGGAAGATTCTCTTTTTGGAAAACTGAGGAACAACCCCTTTAGGTTTGAAAACGCTTGGCTCATACATTCAGATTTCCTTACAAACATTGAAAAATGGTGGAAGGAAGAGCTACACCTCCAAGGTACAAAGATGTTCCTTCTACACTACAGGCTCAAACACATTAAAGATAGACTCAAAGCGTGGAATAAAAAGGAATTTGGCAATATCTTCAAAGCTAAAGGAGAAGTGGAAAAGAAACTAAAGGAATTAAACCAAATTCTTATCACAGAAGGCTATACAAACGAAAGGAAAGAGATGGCAGAGTCACTTCAGCATGAATGGCAAAACAGATGTCTACAAGAGGAAATATTCTGGAGACAGAAATCCAGAGTACAGTGGATTAAGGAAGGGAAGAGAAACACCAAATTCTTTCACAAATCCACCATAGCTCATAGAAACAATAACAGGATTTTGAAACTTACAGATTAGCATGGAATAGAAAGAAACACTTATGAAGAGATGGAAGGGGTCCTATTACAACATTTTAAGAGAATTGTTGAGGAAACCACGGTGGATAGACATCAGTCTATGAAAAGGTTCACTCAGTCC
Source organism: Pinus taeda (assembly GCA_000404065.3). NCBI lineage: Eukaryota > Viridiplantae > Streptophyta > Pinopsida > Pinales > Pinaceae > Pinus > Pinus taeda. The sequence continues at coordinate 8,748 of APFE030427965.1, forward strand.
ATTCCTAAATTGGTATCCAAAGAACACAATCACAATCTCAACAGACCAGTCGAGGAAGAGATTGAGGAAGTTATTACAGAGATGCACAATGGGAAAGCACCAGGCCCAGATGGCTTCAATGTGGACTTTTTCAAAACAATTTGGAGGATAGTAAAATAGGATATTCTGGAGGTAGTGGAAGACTCTCGAAGATTTAAAATAGTCTTGAAGGCTCTCGATGAATCTTTTATATCCTTAATCCCCAAACAAGAAAATCCTACCGCTCCAGATAGATTTAGACCTACCGCATTATGCAATGTGGTGTACAAAATAATATCCGAAGTAATTGCCAACCGTCTCAAACCATTCCTCCCTTCCTTTGTGTCAGAGGAGAAAATGGGTTGTGTGGAAGGAAGACAAATTATTAACAACATAATTCAAGCTCATGAAGTGGTTCATTCACTTAACACTAATAAACAGGCAAGGATGATAATTCAGCTGGACATAGCAAAGGCCTATGATAAACTTAGCTAGTCATATATAAGAGCAGTTCTCAAAGCATATGGCTTTGATTACAATTGGATTAAGTGGGTCATGGCACTAGTTACCACTGCCAGCTATTCAATTCTTCTCAATGGCTCTCCCTCCAGAACCTTCAAGCCTACTAGAGGTCTCAGACAAGGTTATCCTCTTTCTACTTTCCTTTTCATTCTAATGATGGAAGGGTTAGGGAGAGCAATCAGCGCTGCCAAGGAGGAAGGGAGAATTCAGGGCCTGCGACTCACTCAAGGTGGGGACTCAGTAACACATCAACAATTTGTGGATGATACTATGCTTCAAGGCACACCCACAATCAAGGAAGCTAGAGCATTTAAGAAGATTCTGAGTGAGTTTGCCATGGCAGCGGGCACAGAGGTAAGTCTCACTAAATCAAAGATTTTCTTTTTCAACACTTATATTTCGATTCAAAGAAATATTTCCAGAATTCAGGGCTTTCAAAGAGAGTCATTGCCCTCAAAATACCTGGGAGTTCCCCTCACAGCCAAACCATTACACAAGTAAATTTGGGAGCCTATTCTAAATAAGCTAAAAGATAAGATTAGCAAATGGACAAATAGAGCCCTAAATCTAGCATGGAGGCTAATTCTAACTAAGGCTATCCTCCAAACCATCCTTATCTATAGGCTATCAACTATTCCGGCACCAACTGGAGTAATTATTAAAATAAGAAACACTCAGAGAGATTTCCTCTGGGGGAAAGGTGAAGAAAAGAAGAAATGGGCCTTAGTGGCATGGGATAAGGTTTGCAAACCAAAATGCCATGGAGGCTTAGGGCTTCATGACCCAGGAATTCTTAACAGAGTTCTAGGAGCCAAAGTCTAGTGGAGATGGCTAAAGGAAATACAAGCCCCCTGGGCTAAACTATGGAAGCAAAAGTATGCAAGTGATTGACAGGAGAAGAACCTTCTTGCTATCTTCACCCTAAATTTTATAAGAATGACAGGACAAGTAAAGGGTTCACCAATTTGGAATAGAGCATGGGAGAGTAAGGCCCTAGTCCAAAAACATAGTTTCTGGGAGATCAAAAATGGAAATCTAGCATAGTTTTGGGAGGATAATTAGTAGCAGGAGGATAAGCTCCGTAGTGAAGAATTAGCAGCCATTCACACAAGTACCATCACCAAAGGATTAAGAAGGGTAAGTGATTATTGGGATCAATCAAGTAACAACCGGAAATGGCGAATATGGAAACTTCCAGATTACAGTGAAATGGACATGATGAAGACCCAAGCTATAGCCTTTAATGGTCTTTTGGAAAAGAGACAAATGTTAACCTCAACCTTAGATGATCAATTAAGATGGGAAAGAATAAGGCAGGTCATTTCACCCTTAAGGAAGCCAAAAGAATAAACACAGGGCTCAACTTTCCAAACACTGATAAGACATGGAAAGAACTATGGGATAATCCTCATTGGATGAAAGTCAAACTATTCAAGTGGTTGGTGCAACAGGGCAAGATTCTGACACGGGACAGCCTAAGGAAAAGAGGCTTTGTTGGCCCCTCAAGATGTCATCTGTGTGGTCAATAGGAAGAAACCACTAATCACCTCCTGAATAGATGCTCATTCAATACAACACTTTGGAACTGGGTTGGAGATGTCTTCGAGTAGACAGACATACATGTAAATGACATCATTGCTACACTGAAGAACTGGCGGAAACATTTCTTGGATAATGAGACAATAAACTCCGCCTGGGTGTTGATCCCAGGGTTCGTAATCTGGAATTTTTGGAAGGAACGCAATAACAAGATTTTCAAAGATAAGACGAGCCCAGTGAGCAGCATCCTTAAGCTAATCCTTAAGCAACTCAAGGAGACTGTTCACATCCTGGGGGTGTTTCTTCAGGAAAACCCATAGGACACAGAGAGGCCAGAATCTTGGAAAAGTTGGAGCTTCAGGTTTATCCCCCTCAGTGTCCTCTGCAGATCAATAGGAATACCTCAGAAGGAAAGACTCTCTAACAGCCCCCTTCTCAAGGTTTTTTAAAATTTAACATAGATGGAGCCTCTAAAGGAAATCTTGGAGAAGCAGGCTATGGAGGGGTCCTGAGAGATGAGGAGGGAAACATACAGGTCATTTTCAATAGTTATCTAGGGAAGGCAACCAACAATATGGTTGAGCTCACAGTGATGGAGATTTTCTTGGAAATATTGTTCAAGCACAACATTCATAATGTCATCATTGAGGCTAACTCGGAATTAGTAATTAATTCGGTCAAACAGATTAGCACTGGAGCAGCTCCAAAGAAAATCTCACGTCATTGGTGGCTTCTGCAAGTCTACCAAAGAATTCAATCACACCTAAGAATTCTAAAAACTCTCAAGTTTGTGCATGTTCGCAGGGAAGCCAATAAAGTGGGGGACTGGCTAGCCAATGAAGGGGTTCGAAGCAAGCTTACTGATAAGTGTTGCTAGTGGGAGGAGGTAACAGATGACAGAGTGAGAAATGAATTCTCATCTCGGGCACTCATAGACAGACAACAATATCGGAACAGATCAAGAGACACCATTTCACTTTATGCAAATGAGGAATAAGTTCACTTTAGATAGATTCTCAGTGGAGGAGCACTTTAGGATTGCTAAGGATTTCAACTCAGTCTATACTAGCCTAGGTCCTATTGAAAGTCTGGACTAAGGAAGTCATAGGGCCAGAAGCTCTCTGCAAAAAAGGACAAGTTCCCAAAAAATAGGCTACCATGAAGATCGACAAAAGGTGACCCTTCAGGGCACGGCTTCCTCGGGCAGAACTTTGGGGACCAGGAGAGTAGCGAACCGGAGTCATAA
>APFE030427969.1:11533-56904 GCA_000404065.3 Pinus taeda
CCTAAACCCAAATTTGCTACAGAAGTTAGAAGCTTCTTAGGAGCAGCACAATATTGGAGGAAGTTCATTTCTAACTTTTCCTTAATTGCAGCTCCCTTACATGCTTTAACAGGATTGAACAATGTGTTTTAGTGGGGAGGAAAACAGTAGAAAACGTTCGACACCTTGAAAGAAAAGATTAGTACAACACCATTACTAAAACTGCCTGATCTTCAAAGACCATTTGAGATCCAAACAAATGCCAGTGACTATGCCATGGGTGCAGTGTTGACACAGCATGGTAAACCCATAAGTTATCATTCTGAGACTTTTAATAATGTAGTAGTTAACTATCCTACATATGATAAATAATTATATGCATTAGTTTAGAGTGTGAAAAAGTGGAAACATTACTTAATGGGAAAAGAGACAATGATACATATTGATCATCAAGCACTCCAATATCTACACTCTCAAACTAAGTTGCAGCAATCAAGGCACTATAGATGGATGGGCTTTCTACAACAGTTTCACTTAGTCATCAGATATAAAAAGGGCATACACAATAAAGTTGCAGACATGTTATCTAGACCTATTATAAATGCATCTACTGTACTTAAGCATAATTTTGTGCTACATGAAAGCTACATTCAACAATATGCTCAAGATATAGACTTTAAAGATGTATATGCAACTGTAAGTCAAGGAAAACGAGTAGAAGAATTGGATTATCATACGAAGCACTGACTCTTATACCATTGTGGGAAGTCATGCATTCCACAAACTGAGAGAGTAAAGATAATTAGAGAAGCACACACTTCTCGGATATTAGGTCACTTTGGGATAAGTAAAACAGTTGCACAACTGCAAATATTCTATTATTGTCAAAAAATGAATGAGATAGTTTCTAGATATGTAAGAGGGTGTACTATGTGTGCTAAAAGCAAGCCCAACAATAGAAAACTAGGCTTGTACACTCCATTTCTAGTTCCTTCTCACCCTTGGGAAAGTGTTTCCATGGATTTTGTTGGAGGACTCCCTAAATCTAGGAAAGGTCATGATTATCTATATGTTGTTGTGGATAGGTTCAACAAAATGTGTATTTTGATACCTTGTAATAAACAGATTACAGCTGAAAAAACTGCAAAATTATTTTTTGAACATGTATGGGTTTAGTTTGAATTACCCACTTCCATTGTATCTGATCGAGACACCTGATTTGTGTGTAAGTTTTGGTCAAGTCAGTGGGAACTGATGGACACCAAACTGAAGAAAAGCGCAGCTTTTCATCCACAAATTGATGGCTAGACAGAAGTAGCCAATAGGACAATGATCCAGTTGCTCAGAGGATATTGCAGTAAACATCCTAAGCTTTGGGATGAACATTTATGTTATGTGCAACATTCTTACAATAAAGAAAAACATTCTTCTACACAGAGATCTCCTTTGGAGACCTATTTTGGTTTCACAGCAAGGTCTCCTTTGGATTTTGTCTTTGGTAAAGATACCACAGTTGATGGACATAGTGATGTGGATAGGAAAACTAGTTTCATTGAGCAAATCCAAGAGATCCACTAGGCAATACAGGAATAGCTGGAAAAGAGCCAATCCAAATACAAGGCAAGGCATGAAAAGCATCAGATGGAGCATAGTTTCCAAGTTGGTGACCAAGTCTGGCTGTATATTAGCAAGGACAGGATGCAAGGTGAAGGTAAAAATCTAAAGCCTATCAGGTATGGACCCTTCAACATACTTGAGAAGACTGGTGAAAATCTTTTCGCCTTATTCTACCAACTTTCATGCACATCTACTCAGTCGTAAATGCAAATTGCTTGAGATTGTTTGAACCCTCTCTAATTGAGGATCCTGAAGAGTAGAGTCAATCACCTTCTGTTGATGACATGCTACTTGAACATCTTAATGAGTTCTAGGAAGACACAATTCTGGACAGGAAGGTGAGGATGACGTGCTGAGGAGATGTTGAGTACCTCAGAGTAGGGCTCAAGGGTTCAAAGCCAAGCAAAACAAAGTGGATAGAGATTGGACAAGTGAGACAATTGTACCCTCACTTAGTCAATGCTTGAAAACCAACTTTTGGTGGTCCAAAAGCATTTTCAGTGGGAAGGCCGTGATTCGAATTGGATCCATGAAGATTATCAAAGTGCCATGACTGTATTAAGACAGGACATACTTCAAATTTATGAACACAGAGTGATCAGGAAGACCTCTAGACAGTGGTAGATTGTAGCCAGCAAGGAACAATGAGGACCTCGGTCAAAGCACGCTAACCGAGGCCCATGGAGTCCGTGGAGGAGGCAAAACTAGCACTTGGGAAGCCCAGATCGGGAAACGGAGGCCATTTCTGATGTGTGATTAGAACTTGTCGTGCATCGCTAGGAAAAACCCCTCGAGAAGGAAAGGTCCCGAGTGCTCGGTTGCATGGGAAGCCGAGAAACCATGGGGAAAGCACTAAGGTGAATGGTGGGACCCGTGCTCCAAAACTGGCAGTATATCGGGGGCACCCTTGGGCAGTAAGTGGATTTGGCTGAAATCGAGTGATTCCATTCATCACATGATGCGTGTTCACTAGATGAGAGAGAAAACCACCACTCATCACATGCTAACAATCGAGCAAGTCAACCGTGTGAAATGAGCGAATATCATAAGACCTGGGGGCTCCAGATCTGATGGTGGAGATTGTGCCCAATGGAGAAATCGGATTTGACAGGGGATTAAAGCTACGGCATAAATAAGTTTGAAGTTCGATTTGACCACTGAGTTGGTGGATGGGTCATTCCAGAGTGTAACTGAATTACTGAACCATCAAGGAAGAGCTGGTGCAGTTCGTGAGAGGACAAGTGGCCACTTCCCTGTGGACAATGGCGATGACGCAGAGGTAGGGAACTCCAAGTGAGCAGTAGCAGGCGATCTGAAGGGGTAGAAGAGAAATCAAATAGTTGTGAGATAGATTGGCTTTAAGCCATGAACAGACAGAGAACAAGAAGAAGAAGAAGAGAGAAGAGGAGAATGAAGACAAAGAGAGTGAGAGCAAAGAAGAGACAGTGAAGAAAAAAGAAAAAAGCAGAGAGCCGAGCTGACCTAAGGTAGCATCGAGCAGACAGAAAGCTTGAGAGGTTCAAGCAATCCCTGAGAGGAACTCTCAGGAATTGAGCACCACATTGGGATTCTCCCATTAAATACCAGAGAGGTCAAGTTCTGGTAAGGAAAGGAGTCTGTGTACTCTAGTGGCTTGGGGGATCCAAGAACCACCCTACCAAACATTATCTTTTTAAGGAGACTCAAATTGAGCTCCTCATTGTAAATCTATGGTTTAAAGACACAATAATAGAAGGCCACCACTGAAAGTTTGACCAGAGACATAGCCCTAGAGGATAGGGTGAACTCCTTATTAATTTGTTGTGTTCTTGTATTTTCTTACTGTGTTTCTCCTACTATTTTCCATTCTTCCAGTGTCTATGTCTTTTGCAATCTAATCGATCCGTTGCCTAAGATAACATAGACACACACTAGCACATGAGTCTGTAATACCTTCATTTATTAATTAAGTAACTAAGATCACTCATGACTGATTTTCAGATCAAGTGGTGTCAAAGCTTTAGGCTATTAAGGTGAGACAAGCTTGTGTTGGTTTAGTTGTTGAATGCTAACTAGATTAAAGCTCAAATTAGGAGAAGGAGAGTTGGCCGAAACTAATCCTGAAATTGGGAAAGTCTATCCTCGGAAGACAATGTCAGAGGAAGGTTCTATGGGGCCAGACCAATTCATAGATAGTTTCCTAGCCATAAAGTCCATGGTAGAAGAAATGTATAGGGAATTTAGAAAATATAAGGATGAAGATTCATCAGGCTCTATGCAAGACAAAGGAGAAGATGAGTCACATTCCCATGACCACTCAAAAGGTAAAGGGAAAGAGGACAACTTTCTCACACCTCCTGATAGCCCTAAAATGAAAGCATCTTTGATCAAACTAGATGTTAAATTTGATTTACCTATGTATGATGGAGAGTTGAATGTAGAAAAGTTGGACAATTGGATTAGCGAAATTGATGTTTATTGCAGAGTACAAAATATCGACTCAGACAAGAGGAAGATTCAGCTAGCAAGCCTATGCCTTGGAGGCACTACCTTGGTTTGGTGGGAAGGCAGAACCCAAGCTGACATGAAAAGACATGGTAAGACCATCTTTGTCTGGAGTGAATTTGTTACTGCAATCAAAAAGCAATTCTATCCATTGGCCTACATGCAACAAGCCATGATGAGTTGGAAAACTCTTTGACAGTTGAAAGGGAAAAGTGTTCAAGGGTACACTCAAGAATTTATAAAGAGAGCATTGATTCTAGGAATCTCATTAGAATCACCTAAGACTCTGTTGAAGTACATTGGTTGTCTACTGATGAGCCCTAGAAATGAGCAATTATATGGGCTCATTCAGCCTCCTAATTCGAATTAATCCACCATTCGCATTAGTTTATTGCATTTTTTTTATTATATTTATGCTAATAGAGTGAATTGGGTTAGTCATTATGCCAACAAGTCTAATGGGTGCTTTGTGCAATTTTTTGGTCAATTTGGAGACAAAATCAAAGGTTTTAATGAGCACTTGGCAACCAAATTTGTGGAAGAACAAGGGAGAGGATTTGTAGGAAGGTGTCCCCTTCATTTATGGGCCCTTACCTTGAATTCTCCACCATCAGCGCGGAGTTCAAGGGCCACCACATCAATTATCACAAGGGCAGTCGAGCAAGGGCTAGTAAAGTTGCTGTTAACTGCAAGTTTTGGCAGCCGAGTCCCTAAAGTTTAGGAGGATTGTTGGGGTCCTCAATTTGTATAAATAAGAGGGCTTAGGGCCTCATTTGGGTTGGCAGAAGTTATCTAGTTTGCAGTTCAATTTTAGTCATTTTTTAGGCAGTAGGTTAGCTCTGCATTTCAACACATTTTCAAGCTTTTTCTTGTAGACAGTTTTTGATGTAACTATTATTTATTGAGCAATAAATATGAATCCAGCTCTAATCTTTCTCAGGAGGTTGTAGCTCTTGGGGTTGGGCCCAACCCAAGTGCCCAGTACCTCCTTTGTTTACTTTTATGTGTTTTTGTTTCATTCTTAGAATAAAATATGCTATTTAGATTTAAATCTTGTTTTGTTATTTAGGTTGCTTTTGATGATTAAAAAGGATTTTCATGTTCAGATTGATTCGATAGGTTAATAACAGAGAAGATCTTCAGAAAAAGGCTATCAAGCACCTTTGATCTCACCTCTCCCTCAGTGGGACCATGAGCTGGGACCAAGGTGTCCTTGCTGCGACCAAAAACATTGTCTTTGCTTCATCATGCAATCATTAGTGTTAGATTCTCATTTGCAGAAGTTGATACCAGTTGTGATTACATGCTCATATCCATTCTTTTGTGGTTTCCATAGTTGATTTACGTCATTTGCTGCCAATAAGCTGTTGTGCATCATGCTTATGGTTTCTAGGTCAAATTAGGTTAAAGTAGTTAGATCTTTGGTTTGCATAGCCTTTGTTGATCAGTTTTGGGAAATAACATGCAGAGTACCTGTGATACCTCCTCTTCTATCCTTACCCCATCCATGCAACTTGCTTCATCCTCTAACTCAGATTCTTGCATCTCATTTGCCACGTTTTCTCACTTTGCCCTAGTTTCTACATTCTTGTGCATCATTGCTCCCTCCATCCTTGAACAAATCCAATCGCTCCTTAGCCTCATTCACCAGGTCCTAGACCCCTTAACATCCTTATCCAACCTCCATTTCCACTTTCCCACCATTTTTCCTCCATCAACCCTCCAAAATCCTCTTTTCGGAACATCCTGTAGAGATTACAGAACATCTTGTAGAAATTACAGAACATCCTGTAGAAACCCCTGCAGACTTCCTGTAGAAGCTCACGAAAGCGGTTTCTTGATATCCAAACACTGTGAAACTCTGTGGAAGGGTGCTAGGGACCCCTTAGGCCCTCTTCTAACCTTCCCAACCTCCTGCAAGCATTTCCTTTCGCCAATCCACCTCTGCACAATCAAAAACCAGTTAAAGCACATGCATGATAATTCTAATAACTTACTCAAAAATACAAAAAGATGTTTTTCTTCTTTAGATTTTACTACAGAAGTAGCTTAGACACATGCATTTTACCTTCCTAGAATTCAATGGCATCGCTTTCAGTAGCTTGCATCCTCTTTCTTGCATTAGTAGGGCTAGCTAGTAAAATTAGGGTTTGCTAAGGTTTGCATTTCCTTTCAGCTTTTCAGTTTCTTTCCGCAACTAGATTAGCTTCCTTTGAGTTAGCTTCCATCCATCAGTTAAAAATATTCTTCTTAGAGCTCATAGAAGTTGGCTTAAGCTCCTAGTGGACTTGTGCCAGCTGACCAAGTGACAGCTGCGGCAAGAGCTAGTACTTGTGCATACAGCACCGTCGCTTCCAAGTTTGTTACGAACTACCGGGTTGATAAAAGTAAAGAAGGGAGTCCCAGGAGTTGTAGCATTATTGCTACAATACTGGAGGCCACCATCTACACAGCTACATGAGGCACACCATCCTCATGTTTAATCCCACTAGTATAGTTGAGGTATCTATACAAGCTACTCATCTAGAAGGTAGAGGAAAGAATGGATGTCCAGAAGTTGGGGGATCATCCCAACCCACTGCAAGCAAGAATAAGGAGAAAATAAAGCAGAAGTGGAAAGCAAGGAAGGCTAATGCTGCACAGAAAAGCAAGGCTTCATGCACTCACTGTAAAAAGGATGGGCATGATGATGAGCATTGTTGGATTCTACATCCAGAGCTGAGACCTAAGAAGTTCGAGGGAAAGAAGAGAAAGATTACTCCAGCTATTCAGAAAGATTTGGGGTCAGACTCGGGAGATCAAACAACCATTGTAGCCATAGGTATAATAGGTAAGAATTATGAAGCGTCTACTAGTAATTCTGCACAATCTACCACTGATGAAGAAAATGAGAGAAAAATACATGAGCTTTTCCATATTCGAGTTATTTCCAAACACCAAAAGATTGATACTTTGTTTGCTAGTAGCTCACAAGTAAATTTAATTTCTAAAGCGATTGTAAAGAAGTTGGTATTAGCAACTACACCTCACAAGAAACCATACCCATTAGGATGGTTAAATGATAAAGCACACCTACAAGTGACTAGACAGAGCAAACTCAAGTTTTCTTTTGGGTCAACATTTGTAGATGAGGTTGAATTAGACATAATTCCTTTGGATATATGTGGAATTGTTTTAGGAAGTCCTTACTTGTATGATAGGAAAGATATTTTCTATAGAGCTGAGAACAAGTATCTACTTGTTAAAGATGTAATCGAATACTTTGTAAGAGCTCATAAGCTCAAGAATAATTATACTCTCATAAACTCAGGGCAAATGAAAAGAATGATAAATTCATGTAAACAACTCTTATTGATGGTTGTAAAGGAAAAGAAACCTGATAAAACCAATGTATTTTAGGGTTGTAATGCTAAACAGCAAGTTGATTTAGAAAAGGTTGTTTCAGAGTATGATATCTTGTTTCAAGAACCTAACGGTCTACCACCCAAAAAGGAAATAGTACATGATATAATTTTGTAACAAGATGCTCCATTGCCTAACATTGGAATGTACAGGTTGTACGCTTTAGAGAATGTTGAAATCAAGAAGCAGGTGCAGGAGTTGCTCGAGAAAGGGTTCATCAGAACTAGCACATCACCATGTGGGTCACCAATAATTTTGGTGAGAAAGAAAGATGGCTCGTGGAGAATGTGCATCGATTACTGAGCACTAAATAAGATAACAATCAAAAATCTTTATCCCCTTCCTCGCGTAGATGATCTTTTAGATCAATTGAAAGAAGTTGTTTATTTCTCCAAGCTAGACTTGCACAGTGGATACCATCAAGTCAGAGTTGTAGAACAAGATGCATGGAAGATTGCTTTTAAAACAAAGCAGGGATTGTATGAGTGGCTAGCTATGCCTTTTGGCTGAACTAATGCTCCTGCTACTTTCATGAGATTAATGAATGATGTACTCAGACCTTTTCTCGATGATTTTGTTATTGTGTATCTGGATGACATTCTGATTTTTAGCAAAACGTGGGAAGAACACTTAAAGCATGTTAAGCAGACACTAGATGTTTTGAAAAGAGAAAAACTTCATGTTAAACTCTCGAAATGTGAATTTGGCAAAACACTCTGAATTATTTGGGTCATATAGTAGGGGGTGGTGAATTGAAGATAGATCCCTCTAAGGTGGTAGTCGTTGTAAACTGGCCTAAACCCAAATCTGCTAGAAGTTAGGAGCTTCTTAGGAGCAACACAATATTGGAGAAAGTTCATTTCTAACTTTTCCTTAATTGCAGCTCCCTTACATGCTTTAACAGGATTGAACAAGGTGTTTCAGTGTGGAGGCAAACAAAAGAAAGCCTTCGACACCTTGAAAGAAAAGATTAGTATAGCACCAATACTAGCATTACCTGATCTTCAAAGACTCTTTGAGATCCAAATGGATGCCAGTGACTATGTCATGGGAGCAGTGTTGACACAGCACGGTAGACGCATATGTTATCATTCTGAAACATTTAATTCTACAATAGTTAACTATCCCACATATGATAAAGAATTGTATGCACTAGTACAGAGTGTGAAAAAGTGGAAACATTAGTTAATGGGCAAAGAGACAGTAATACATATTGATCATCAACCACATCAATATCTACACTCCCAAACTAAGTTGTAGCAATCAAGACACTATAGATGGATGGGTTTTCTACAACAGTTTCATTTAGTCATCAGATATAAATGCATCTACTATACTCAAGCATAATTCTATGTTACATGAGAGCTACATTGAACAATATTCTCAAGATATAGACTTTAAAGATGTATATGCAACTTTAAGTCAAGGAAAACGAGTAGAAGAACTGGATTATCATGTTAAGGACCGACACCTATATCATTGTGGGAAGCTATGCATTCCACAAACTGAAAGAGTAAAGATAATTCGAGAAGCACACACTTCTCTAATATCAGGTCACTTTGGGGTAAGTAAAACATTTGCACAGCTGCAAAGGTTTTGTTGTTGGCCAAAAATGAACGAGACAGTTTCTAGATATGTAAGAGGGTGTGCTAGGTGTGCTAAAAACAAGCCCAACAATAGAAAACTAGGCTTGTACACTTCATTACTAGTTGCTTCTCATCCTTGGGAGTGTGTTTCCATGGACTTTGTTGGAGAACTGCCAAAATCTACGAAAGGTCATGATTATCTGTATGTTGTGGATAGGTTCAGTAAAATGTGTGTTTTGATACCTTTTAATAAACAGATTATAGCTGAACAAACTGCAAAATTGTTCTTTCAACATGTATGGGTTCATTTTGGATTACCCACTTCCATTATATTTGATCGAGACACCCTATTTGTGGGAAATTTTTTGTCAAGTCTGTGGGAACTGATGGACACCAAACTGAAAAAAGCACAACTTTCCATCCACAAATTGATGGCCAGACATAATTAGTTAACAAGACAATGATCCAGTTACTCAAGGGATGTTGTAGTAAGCATCCTAAGCTTTGGGATGAACACTTATGTTATGTGTAGCATGCTTACAATCGAGCCAAACATTCTTCTACACAGAGATCTCCTTTTGAGAACTGTTTTGGTTTCACATCAAGGTCGCCCTTGGATTTTGTCTTTGGTAAGGACACAACAGTTGAGGGACATAACAATGTGGACAAGACAACTAGGTTCATTGAAAAAATCCAAGAGATTAACCAGGCAATACAGGAACAACTGGAAAAGAGCCAAGCCAAATACAAGGCAAAGCATGACAAGCATTGGATGGAGCATAGTTTCCAAGTTGATGATCAAGTCTCGTTGTATATCAGCAAGGACAGGATGTAAGGGGAAGGTAAAAAGCTAAAGCCTATCAGGTATGGACCTTTCAAGATACTTGAGAAGATTGGTGAGAATGCTTTTCACCTTGATCTACCAGTTTACATGCATATCTACTCAGTCGTAAATGCAGATAGCTTGAGATTATTTGAACCTTCACTAATTGAGTATCTCGAAGAGCAGAGTCAGTTGCCTTCTATCGATGACCTACTACCTTAATATCTTAATGAATTGCAGGAGGACACAGTTTTGGATAGGAAGGTAAGAACGACATGTAGGGGAGATGTTGAGTACCTCAGAATTGGACTCAGGGGTTCAAATCCGAGCAGTACAAAATGGATAGAGATTGGACAGGTGAGAAAGTCATATCCTCACTTAGTCGATGCTTGAAAACCAATTTTTGGTGGTCCAAAAGCTTTCTCAGTGCGAAGGTCGTGATCTGAATTGGATCTTTGAAAATTATCAGAGTTCTATGACTGTTTCAAATTATGACAGACTTCAAAATCTTGTAAACAATGAGTGATCAGGAAATAACCTCTGAATAATGGTAATTTGAAGCCAACACAAAGCAACGAGAACCTTCAGTCAAAGTGCGCTGACCGTTGGCCCATGGGGACTATGCATGGCGCAAAAGGTAGTTAGGAGGTTGTTTCTTAAGTGGTAATCACACATCGCAGGAAAAGACCCCTCGAAAAGGAAAGGCCCCGAGCGCATGGTCATAAGGGAAACCAGGAAACCATGGGAAAAGCGCTAAAACAATAGGCGAGTCCCGCGCTCCAAAAACCAGCGGAATATCGGAGGCATTTCGGGTGGTAAGCGGGTTTGTCAGAGGACCAAGAATATCCATACGTTGAATGACGCGTGTCCGACGGATGAGAGAGAAAACCACTCTCATCGCGGGCTAATGGTCGAGCAAGTCACCCGTGTGATAAAAGTGATGACCATAAGATCTGGAGGCCCCAGACCAAACGACGAAGATTGTAACCAATGGGAGACTGGATTTGGCAAAAGAATAAGCTTAGGCATATAAAGGTTTGAAGTTCGATTTGACTATTGAGCTGGCGGATGAATCATTTCGCAGAATAACCGAAGTAACAAACCGTTCGAAGAAGAGTTGGCGCTCAGTTCGTGAAGGGACAAGTGGCCACCTCTCTGTGAAATGTTACATAGTGGTGATGACACAGAAGCAGGGAATTCCAAGCAAAGAAAGGCAAGCGATCCAAAGGGCCGGAAGAGGAAGCGAACAGTCAAGGGACGGATTGGCTTTAAGCCACAAACAGACAAAGGAGACAGAAGAGACAGAATAGAGAGTGAAGCAAGAAGTAGAGAACAAAGAAGTCGAGCTGACCTGCAGAGCTAAGGAGGCATCGAGCAGATAGAACCAAGAAGGCTTGAGAGGTTCAAGCAATCCTTGTGAGGGTATCTGTCGGGAATTGAGAACCAAATTGGACTCATCCCATTAAGACCAGTTGAGGTCGAGACTTGGTAAGGGGGAGTCTGTGTACTCTAGTGGCTTGGGGAATCCAAGTACCACCCTACTAAGCATCATCTGTTGAAGGAGACTCAAATTGAGCTCCTCATTATAAAAACTTTACTTAAAGACACAATAAAAAAAAGGCCACCACTGAAAGTTGGACCAGGAGATGTAGCCCAAGAGGATTGGGTGAACTCCTTATTAAATTGTTATGTTTTGCATTTGCTTGCTGTGTTTCTCTTACTGTTTTCCAGTGTCTGTTTATTTTGCAATCTTATCGATCCGTTGCCTAAGGTAATATAGACACACACACACCAGCACATGAGTCTGTAATACCTACATTAATTTACTAAGATCATTCATAAGTGATTTTAGATCACATCATAGGCGTACTTTTCATAGATGCAAATATCCTATCTCCTTTGAAGGGATCAAACACAACATTCATATTTTTCGTGGAAGAAAATAACACATTTCCTTTCAAGAAATATCAAGCATAGTAATTCTATGGTGTACACGTGGATAACTTATTTCCTCTCAAGAAATATCAAACATAGTGGTTATATTTTGTGCACATAAATAATTTCAGTGAACAACATTTGATAGTTCGAAACATGTCGACATATTTCTTCTGATGTGATTTTCACCGAAAGTTTTCTCATGTTTGATTTATGGATCACAAAAGCCTTAAGCTTATTTCCTCTCAATAAATATCCAACACAATAGTTCTATCTTGGTGCATGCAAGGAACCTATTTCGGCCCAAGAAACATCAAACTAACTAGTTCAATTTTTGTGCATGCAAATAACACATCTATGTTCTCAAAAGAGAGAGTTTAAACATAATAGCCATTAAACATGTGTTTCGGTTTCAAGAATTCTAACGCACAATGAATCTTTCCCTGCATGTAAATATATATTTCTACAACACATTGGTTTCTTTGTTCATGCACGAAATAAACTTTTTTTTTTCTCAAAGGTCTAATGTATAACACCATCCTTTTGTGCATACCCACACCTTTCTCTTTTCTAAGAAGTTAATACAATAATGCATGAAACATGTGTTCTTTTAACACAATTTCCATTCCTTCTACGCATACAAACACACAATCTTTTATGAAAACCATCATGGGTTATTTTCTATATGCACATGATTCTTAAGCAAGTTTCACACAAAATAATCTTGGTTCTTATTGTTTAATGCACAAGAGTTCATATATTTTCTTTCCAAAGAATTAGCACAACTAATTTATCTTTTACCATCTAATATTCCTAAAGCACATGGCTAATCTTTTATGGAAATTATAATTATGTGCATTCTTTTACTGAAAACCAATATAATCAACTTTACTTTTACCATGTTTATATGCAAAAATATCCTTAACTTGAACACAATTAAAACATACAAATATATATTTTTCTTTTCCAAATTAATCCAACTTCCGCACACAAATCTATACAATTTTTTCAATACAATATACCAGACTTATTTATCCTCTTATGTGCTTCCTATATATATTTTTGCAAAATATTCAGTAACATATATACTTATTATATATATGACTTTCCAAAAAAAGGTTCCGCCGACAGGCGACTTCTAAGTTATTGTCACTTTATTTTGGAACAGCGGAGGAATTAAATTCACGTCGTTCTTAGCTTTCCCATCAATTGACGGAAATTCTTCTCCGTCACGTATAGGGTTGGCTTTCGTTTATTTAATATTATAAGTTGTTTTTAGGTTTATGATTATATTTTTTAAAATTAATAATTAAATATTTGTAATTTTTTGAAATCTAATAAATATTTCTGATTTATATTTTTTAAAACCTTATATTTTGATAACATTATAAATTATTACACATTTTTAAATATAAAACATATATAACTTAGGTAATCGCTATCATTACAAGTTAAAACATAATGCTTCTACGAACTTTTTAATATTATTTATTCAAAATTTACAATATTAATATATAACTTAGGTAATTGCTATCATTACAAGTTAAAACATAATGCTTTTACGAACTTTTTAATATTACTCATTCAAAATTTACAATATAATTTCACTTATAAGATTAAAGATGAAATAGAGAGTTGAAGATGAAAAATATTTTATCTTAGAGTGTTTATTTTATATTCATATTTGATATAATTTTGAAAATATTACTCACATTACCAATTTTTTTGACCTTTGAAATTTACAAAATTACAGTGATTTAGCAACATTTCTCTCACTTCTTTTTTAGTAGAGAAACAAAATGCTAATTTTTTAATTATTCTCTTACTTTCTAAGTCTAATACATTTTAAACTTTAAATAATAATAATTATAATAATAATAATAATAATAATATTTAATTAATCTTATTTCTTAAAATTTGATAAATATTTTTCATCATTAACATTAATAATATGTAATACATAATAAAAAAATTAACATAAAAATATGGTACCTCTACTATAATTTTAAAATATTAGGGTTGGAAACTCTGTTGCTAAACAAGCAAGTGATATTATAAGAAATGGAAAATAGAAACAACAACTCACCATGCAAATGGGAAATGATAAGCTATTTGAGTTGTATTAATCTTAATTTTAAGAAAAAACTTAAATTTATAATTTTATATATAATTCTAGTTACCAATATAGATCTCTTAACCATAGGTCTACAAGTCTAGGGATCAAATCTCATTATATGCAAACCTTTTTTTTTAAATGCAAAACTTGAAAAAAAAATTACACGCCAAGATAAATCCATGATTAAGATAGATCTATAGTGGTTTTATTTCTCTCTCTATATGGACCTTGTGTAACTAAATTATTTTACCTTTAATTACTTTTTCCTTATTATATTATTTAACATAGACATGAAGATATTTTATTTATTAGTAAACAATGAAAGTGAAATATAGATAAATCAAGTAAGCACAATGAGAATGTTATCATTATTTGTTTATGATACTTTTAATTAAAACTAACAAAATATGTTGAATCATTTATGTTTTTATTATTATGGACAATGTTTTTTCATTTAAAGTATTTTTTTAAGGTACAATTCCAATTTGAACACGATCGAACATGAGAACAAGCTATAAATAGTAAAAGAAAGTAAAAAAATAAGTCACAAATTAAAACAAGTTATTTTATAGAAGTAAAAAAGTTGAAAATTTTAATCTTTAGAGGAGATGAATAAGCTAATTGAGTTGTATCATAAACTTAAGAAAAAAACTTCAAATATTATAATTTCTAATATAAAAGAGGAGAAATATGAGAACATGTTACCAATACTAAAAGGAAAAGTAAAAATAAGTTACAAATTAAAACAAGTTATTTTATAAAAGTAAAAAAATTGAGAAAAATAATCAAACAAAAAGAGAGATTGATCTATGTCATGGTGAACTGTAATGACCATAAATAGGGAATACTTAGTAAATATTTGAATTTAAAAGGGTTAAAAATTGTTATAAATAAAAACCTTGTTCTTCCATCCCAAACTAAGTTAACAAAAAAACTTTAAATAGTAAAAGAAACCAGAAAGAAAGGAAAATGGACAATGATTAGAAAAAAAAAAAAAAAAAAACCTACTATTATTGAAGAGAGACCATAATGATAATAATAAATAAAAGTTTGAGACACTTTCTATATTTTCATGAAACCATTATGTGTTTCCACAGTGTAGAGGTCCTTTTTTAAGAAACTTGGAGCATGATGAGTGTATGTTCCCTCATATAGAAGGGTTCCTTTTGTTATCAACAATAGGAAATCTTATCCTAGATGAATTGTAGAAAAAGTTTATTATATGAAAACTAATGTTTCTCTTCACATTTAGATTCATAAAATGGACCATTTCAATTAGCACAATTGAATAGATATCTCATACATAGATGCTAAGAGTATTTATATAGTAATTTTTTATTTCTCTTCTATTAGTTCTACCTTTTATAAGAAAAATAGTTCAGATAAAAATTAGCCCTATAATATCTTAGAAAAAGATATTCACACTCCAAAGAATGAAGGTAGCATCGTTTTGCTATCAATATTTAATGTTTCAAATAGGCTATTCTAGGCAATGATTCTAACCATGATCCTTTATGGCTAGATAAAGACTTTGTTTTACCTAGTTGCCAAGATTTTTTATTTCAACTTAAGGTGGATGAGGATATGTTGACTTTTTTTTTCCTTTTTTTTAAGGGAATATACTCAACATATGCTTAGTATTAATGCTTATGAATGACTGTAGTGTATTACAAAGTTTGTGACTATAGTGTATTACAAAGTTTGTTAGGTTGCATTCACTTTTAGTAAATTTAAAAAATTAGTTTCGTGGGGCTCCCTACCCACCAATTTCCTAGGGATTTGAGATTATTCCAATTCTAATCAATTCCTCCATTTTGGATTTAAGAGATCTGTGGTTTGCATCTTTTGAATCAGTTACCGGAGAATCCACAGTATGAACATTTTTATGCCAACGTTTCAAATCCCAAATGGGATCCATCATCAGGACTCAGGAAGTCAACCCACACAGAAAGTTACCTCCATGCTGAATCCCACCATCACCCAGCCCAGAAGTTTGGTGTTCTAAACACTCTTTCCATCAGAACCCTTCGAATCTCTGACTTAGAGCATCTGAACGAAGAAAAGAGGCATTTGGTTTCTACCTTTAAGAGCATAGGCTACAAAGAACAAGAGATTAAAAGAGCCATAGAGAAAGTTGAAAGAAAGGTGTTATCTCATGAACCTAAGGCTCAGGACCAGCCTCAGGGTGGCAAAGTTTTTCTACCTTATATCCATGGAGTTACAGACAAAATCGCTAAAATCCTAAGGAATAAAAACATCATCACGCATTTCTCAGCCCCTGGGACTATTAGGCAAGCTTTGAGGTCTTTAAAAGATGATATTGACAAACATCAGCTTAAAGGAGTCTATAAAATAGATTGTTCATGTGGAAAAAGCTTCATTGGTGAAACAAGTCGCTCCCTCCAGACAAGGCTCAAGGAACATGGCGCTGATATTAGGAATGAAAGATCTCGTACTTCAGCTTTGGCAGAGCACTTCTCAAAGACAAAACACCATATCTGCTTGGAAAGCGCATCAATTATCGCAAGGGAGGAGCAGCATCAGAGACGAAAGATCAGAGAAGCGCTTGAAATTATCAAGCATCCTCATAATCTGAACAGAGACAATGGTATGGAGATTAGCGGGAGCTGGCTTCCCTTGATCAAGGAATCAAGATCACAAACACATCCCAGGTATAACATTTAAGTAGGTAAGATATTCTGATATCAAAAAAGTCAATAACCCTATTTTAATATTAACAAACATATAATAATTAACCTTAAAATACAAAAATACAATAATAATGCAATTTAAAAATACTAATAATATATGATTTCTATATATTAATTAATTTATTAATTATCATAATTATTATTATAATTAATAAATTAAAATAATTAATTTTGAGTTATTATTAATATCACTATATATACATATGTATACACATTAACTTTATTATTAAAGTATTAGTTATAATCTTTACACTTCAATTATTTATTAAATATTAAATTAAAATTAATAATTTAATTACATATATATAGATATATATTTATTAACATTTACTATTTATTAAATATTAGTTATATTAGCAATTATTTATTTTAATTAAATTATTTAAATTAAAATTAATAAATTAAATTAATAAAGTTATAAATTAGCACTATCATACGGAGGGAGGGGGAAGTTTTTAAATAATAAATAAATAATATTAGCAATTATTATTTTAATAAATTAATAAAATGAATTAATAAATTAAATTAATAAATTTAATGATTTAAATTAATTAAATTAAATTAATTAATCTCATTTATATATAGATTATATTTTATTAACATAACTATTATTAATTATTTATTAAAAATTAGTTATATTAGCAATTATTTTTTAATTAAATTAATAGAATTAAAAATTAATAAAATTAATAAAATTAAATTATAAAATTAATAAATATATATCCCATCCGACCTTGTGCTGATCCTTGAAAAATTTATCCCCAATAATATTTATTTATTCTAAAGCAGCTCATCTTTTATCATCATTCATTAGTCCTGATGATGGATCCCATTTGGGATTTGAAACGTTGACATAAAAATGTTCATACTATGGATTCTCCGGTAACTGATTCAAAAAAATTCCTCCATGTTAAGTTCCTCATTATTATTTATAACATTAATTTATATAGTAAATTTGACTTAGCAAAATGATCCATAACTTTTAATAAATTTAAAAAATTACATTCATGATGCTTGGCTCCCACCCACTAATTTCCTAGGGATTTGAGATTATTCCAATTCTAATAAGTTCCTCCACGATAAGTTCCTCATTATTATTTATAACATTCATTTATATATAAGAAAATTTTATGTAGAAAAATGGTCCATTTTACAATAAGACGTGTAATTCTTTTTTTCTTAAGTTAAAGTTGACCCATTACATGGTTAGTCAGGGGATAAGTTCCTCATTATTATTTATAACATTCATTTATATATAAGAAAATTTTATTTAGAAAAATGGTCCATTTTATAATAAGACGTGTAATTCTTTTTTTCTTAAGTTAAGGTTGACCCATTACATGGTTAGTGAGGGGATAAGTTCCTCATTATTATTTATAACATTCATTTATATATAAGAAAAATTTATTTATAAAAATGGTCCATTTTACAATAAGACGTGTAATTCTTTTTTTCTTAAGTTAAAGTTGACCCATTACATGGTTAGTCAGGGAAATGTCTGCATTAGTAAGCATTCTTGGTGTTGCAATAGTTGTTGATGTTGTTTCTTTTTTTTTTAAATGAATCCTTCAGTTATATCAACTGCATTAATATATTTAATGTGGTTTTACTAGTAGATACAAAAGACACTCATAAGACTTATCAAGAATTTTTTTGGTACTGAGCTATTCAAACTTTGTAGTTCTCAAGACCTAATAATTTGCAATGTTGTAATGAAATGACCAAACTCTAACCCAATGACTTGTATTCACAAGCCTAAGCCTTCATATTTAGGCCTCTCCTTTGCCTCAATTGGATTTTTAATTCCTATACGGTTTACTCCAAAGCCTCCTCCCTTGTAACCCATCTTGGTCAAGAGATTGGAACCAATGCCTTTACTATGTTTTTCAAAGGCTGCAAATGAATTTATATCAACACTTTCATGTAAAGAAGAAGCATGTAAATTCTTACCATTTGCCAAATATTTTGATTGACGTACAAAGATGTTTTCAAATTCTTTTTTTTATTCTGGATGTGTCCTCCTGGACTCTTTGGCCCTCTTCTTTTAGCTCCTTGAATTTGGGTGCTAATTAAACCTCATCCTCCACATCATGTGGATAAAAGGTACAAACTTGTCCATGTACCTTCTCTGAGTGACTTTCTACACTAGCATCTTGAATAAGAGTGGTAGAAAAACATGAAGATTATGGAGAAGATGGTGGTTTATCACCATTCTTGTTACCTTCTTCCTTTAGAGAACATTCTCCTTTTGGACGTCTAGAGCTTTCCCCTTGTAATTTGGTATTCCTCTCTTCATAGAGAACTTTCACCATTTTTTCCATGTCTAAGACATCATTTCTAAAAGCCTTCACATCCTTTGACATTCTTGCAGACTCTCCTCCCTGGGACATGCTTTTCTTGAAGCTTCTACTGCAACTTGAGGTAGAATTGGTGTTAGAGATTATAAAAATCTTGCTCTCATTTCCAAAACCTTCTCCTCACTTGACCTTCAAAAAACATTCACTTCCAAACAACAGTCAATTCCTCCTTCCACAAAGAAAACCAGTGCTCTAATACCAACTTGAATTGAATTCATAATATTAGTTTTCTATGTTAATATCCTCATCAGAATACAAAAATGTGCTTGAGGTTTGTACTCCAAAATAGCAAGTAAAAACATTAGTTTTTATGTGTGTTTACTTAAGTTAATTTCATGAAAAAAAAACTTTAAACATGAAATCAAAACGCTAAATGGAAGCATGCATAAATCAATAATACTCCATCCATTCTTAAAGGAGTTCACCCCTCCAGGGATACATCTCCTTGGATCAACTCTAACGGCATGACCCCTTCTCACTATGCTCAATGTTTAGAAAAATAAGAGTACATAAAGTGTTGAGTAATGGAATGGTCATTTTTTCCTTCAAAGAAACAACCTATGCATGAGTTATCACTCCATACACATGTTAACATACAGTCAAACATGTAAACTTTCAGCGAACAAATACATATTACACCAAGACCCCATACTCCAAATTTAAAGAGCGTCAATGGTACCACAATCCACTTGAAGTACATAAACAAGTCTCTTCTCCAAAATACATATAGAGAGAAGATGAATAAAAGCTACAACATTAATGAAATGTTTGTTGCATAAAGCATATGGAGGTTGGAAAACCCATCTAAGGTCATCTCCATCTTCAAACTCCTCCATAAATTGATTCAACACTTTGGTTGACCATGACACCCATAAGCTTCAATCTGCAAAAATCCTATCAAAAAGTGCTCCTTTGATTCTAAAACCTACTCCAATGAGTCCAGAATGCCCAAAAATGACTACCTAGCCTCTTTTTGCACCCAATTTGGTTGAACACTAGAAAATTAATGACATCTCCTAGTTTCGTTCTCCCCTATTTTCTCTACAAATTGCATAAAATCTGGCATCATCCTACAAATTCACCCAATTTTCCGCTAATAGAGCAACAAATTCCCCAGATTCCAGGTGGATTTTTAGGACCATTGTTTTTTTCGCCGAGGCCTTAAAACCAAAAGCTTGGTCATATGGGGACCATGCACCCAGGGGCTAGCCCCCTTAGGTGGTCACAGTAAATGCTAGTGGTTTCCGTAGAGTGTTCACATGTGGACTGTTGTCTGGCGGCCAGGTGGGCGGTGACCTTGGCAGTCACATCAAATGGTTAGTGATGACGCGTTCACATGGGGCTAGTGGTGGTGAGATTTATCGGCGGCGGTGACCATCGATGGTCACAATAAACATAGCGCTTGTAGTTTCACATAGAGCGTTCACATGGGGGCCAGTTAAGTCTTCTCGACCCCCCAAACATGGCGTAAATTCACTTTAAATATAACCCGCCACCTTAGATTGTTAAGAAACACTGTGTAGGCGGAGTGGTAAGGCTTGGCGCTACTGAGTGGGAGGTCGCAGGGTCAAGCTTGGCCTCTACCATGTTCACCATACCAAAATTTTAAAGCGCCATTAGGAGGACACTTGGCAGCCTCCAACTCAGCCATGAGTCACCTCCTCATTGGCCCAAAAAAAAGACACATGGACCAATAGGTTGATACCACCAAAATGGAATATTCAAAGAATATTCTCCTTGCCACCTAAGTGGTACGAATGCCTAGTCAACATCCCTGTCAACCACCAACAATTTTTTTACTTGTTTGACAAAGTGAACAGATTGCGTGTCTGGGAGGATACATTGTCTGTTTTGAGCAAAACAAGTTGCATCGGATTTAGGACAATGAGATTTACGCAGTTGTTTAGGTTCCAACACATTTTTACAACTTTGAAATTTTAGTAAATTTTGAGCTCTTGATCAATGACAATCCTCATAATCAGAGACCCTACCTTCTTCCCTAAAATTGTTTTTCTTTTTTCCCTTTCAATAATAAATGGAAGTTGGTTATGAATAACTCATTAAACCTTTTCCAAAAATTGATTATTCCTACCCCCATGTAAAATTGGTTTTCCCCCAATAAAGAAAATAAAGCAGTTATCAAGATCTCATTTTAACTTCTAACTATTCTTGGTGGAAACAATAATAATATTTCTACTCATTTAGTTACATTAGTTTTACTTAAGTTTCTAAGGTATGTGTATTACATGTCCCCTCCCCCCTAAATAGAACACCATCCTCGGTGTTCTTCTTTCACTGAAACTTTAACTTTTACTCTTGATCTAACAATCTAAACCACCCAAAAGGGGATTCTTCCC
Source organism: Pinus taeda (assembly GCA_000404065.3). Classification (NCBI taxonomy): domain Eukaryota; kingdom Viridiplantae; phylum Streptophyta; class Pinopsida; order Pinales; family Pinaceae; genus Pinus; species Pinus taeda. The sequence goes on from APFE030427969.1 coordinate 32,901, forward strand.
CTCTAAAATGAAGGATTTCATTCCAATAAATACCAATAAGAAAAAATAATAATGTTATAACATAAGCAAAATCAATAGTCATAAGCATTTATAACTACAAAAAAATTCCAGGTCTACTTTCCTTCACTTAGCTATTATTCAATTTCACAAAATAAAAACAAAGTCTATATACCAACTTACCATTACCTACCAATTATTTTGGGAAGTCATGGTCACTTTTACGCGAACACTTTAAGAATGGTTTGACAACCCATCAACACTCTATGGAAAGCATCATGCAATCTATGACTAACAAATCCAATATAATCATATTAGTCACAGTATAGTCAATCAAATGAAATAATTTTAACTATGAATCATTCATGCAATGTAAAGTGATATTTTAGTCACGGTACCTCCACAAGTACTTAGAGAGAAACAATCCTATAATCATAAAAATAAATATCACTACACCAAGTGCACATAATCAATACTTCTAAAATTACTCAGAGAGAACCTAGCTCTCTAATCATCAAAATAATAAATGACTACACGAAGTGCATATTGTCTTAGACCCTGTTAAGACATTCACAAGATTGGTAATACAATAAAGGAACCATACTTCCATTAATTCTTTACCAAGCACTAGGCTCCTTTCTTGTCAGTATGTACATAAAATATTTACAAAATTATATAGAAAATTTGTTTTTAACACATTACTTATCTCATTAGTTAACTTGTTTTGATATGAGAACCACAGTGGCAAAATAATACTCCTCCTAACCAATGGGAACTAGTTTCTACAAATGGATTGAGTTATTTTCACATCCAGATGGTTCTTTGACAAAGAACATACTAGGTCCAGTTTGGAATTTCACTGGCCAACCAACTCAAGAATTCCAATTACCACAAAGGGTCCAATACAAGATTCCTCTTGGAAATGTCATGCTTATTCCTCCAACAATATCCTGTCTATGAGGAATTTTTGGGCCTCCTCCAGTAGGCTCCAAAATCAATGGAGTTGCTTAAGGATTTTTTCCCTCTTCACCATCTTGGCCAACTCTTTCCCCTTACTGATATCATCTATCTCTAGGGAGTGAAAATTTGGGCAGGCAAGCGCTATCAACCCCTCCGGGCAAGAAACTTCCATCAACCCAAGGCCTCTTAGCCTTTCACAACTATACACAACTGTCTGACATGTAAAATTCTCTTTTAGCACCCTTTTCCACAGTAATTTACATAATGATCCATATGCACATTATCATTAAAATAAAATAAATAAATAAAATAAAATAAATAAAACATTTATGTACATCATGCATTCAGACAACATGGGTCCATAATATCTAGATTGATAGGAAACATAACTGACATATAGGTGGTATACATTCTAATTTTCCGAATATCACAATCATGCATATCATAATATTGTACTTTATCATTTATGATTGCAATTCCCATTGCAACATTTTACCTTCACAAGTTTTCATGTTTCCATTAAGCTACCCTTGTTTAATCCCATCAACAAGGTTAGTCATAAATATGCATTGTTTAAACAAGTATTCACATTTGCAACCATTTTAGTTTCATGCATCAAAGTATATCGAAATATTCATTAATGTGTAAATTTGAATAACAGTTAAGGTAACAATGCAAACATTTCCAATTCCCCTAGTGTATTGTCACCAACAGACCAACACATGAAGTAACTACCATAATAACTTGTTTACAACTTGCACTAAGCTTAAATCACATCCACATAAGTTTTAATAGTTATTCATGCAATACTAACTAATCAATGCTACTAGCCATCTTAATGCAACCATGACAAGACTCAATCAACAACTACCTATTAAAGTCAAATAACACTACTCAATTCATTGTTCTCTTTTAACATCTAAATGGGTTCTTCCAATGTTCTTTTAAACTCTCTATAGTCATATTCAAGGACATTCCCCATATTTTATATTCATGCATGCACTCAATATAGCTATTGCATTGTAACCTTAGTCATGTTTATTAGATGTATCAGTAATATTTTCATATTTGCAAAAGTCAGTAGTTGATTCTCACGTTCCTAGGTGAGTGTTCAACATTGTTCATAGGTGTAATAGAGGTTTTATTATTCTTTATCCTCGTGAGAATTCAAATGTCATGAACATAGTTTTACAATAGACTTTATTAATTACTACTCTTCAATGCGGTTATAAACATAAGTCATGCATCTCATGTCTACTGCATGTATGAATATGTAGATCGTTAAACTCATACCTGAACTGATGCTCACTAATAGCATACCTTAATTTATTTCTGCTTAACAATTCCCAAAGGTGACAGTGTTGTAGCCTTAAGCTCTGATACCACTTGTAACATCCCTCGGTAACCTCGTAAGGGAATGCATTGCATTAGAATTTTTTTACACAATTTCCCCATGGGTAACTATCCAAATTATTATTCCACATTTTTCAATGCGTACAATAACTTCAGTAAAGGAATAGTAAGTTACATAACCATTAACAACCATTTTTGTAGCATATTAACATAAACTTTCTGATGTAACCTCGCATCATTTTCATGATTCCTTTAACTAGATTAGCTATCACATAGTCAGTATTATAAACATTATCTCATGTAACGAATCCACATCATAAAAGTGACACAACAAACAACCACATCATTATACACGATATAGCTTAGAAATTTCCTAGGGTGAAAACCAACAAATGTTTAATTTTATTATTAAACGCTTGTGAGGGTATTCATCCTTGACTCAACGGCTTATAAGGGAGTCCATCGCTTAACCATTGTCATAAAATATTACATGGAAATGTCAATTAAATACAAAATATCTAACTTAAATCTATACAATCACCATGATATCATTTACCCACAAATATTTAATAATTATATCTTTATGGCTTGGTTGTTCCATTAGTGGACCATCCTGTAACTCACACTCATCTGCATGAACTGTTAATTCTTTACTTTCCACCATGTTAAACATAATATATCCTTTACACAAGTCACCATCATTTCCTACCATTGTTGTCGTCAACATGTGTTGATATCATGATTACATAAAGTATTAATCAACCAATAATCAATCTTTAATAGTGATTCTTCAACATCTACTCATGTGCATACATGAAATGTAAATATAATATCGCAACATGTTTTTTCTAACATCACTTCTCATGTATTAATTATAAACAAATAATTATCTAAGAATGTCAAAATAAATAACACCTTAATATGATCATTCTCACACAAACACATATTCCTATCCAAAGGAAAAACACTATAACAATCCCTTTTCATTTAGGGGATACTAGCAACTTAGCTTTGTTTTTCATGCAAGTAATTAGATAAAAAATTATTCAAATAAAGTTAGCCCCTCAACTTCTTCTTTGTGCATGTAACTAAGTAATCTTTCCAATACAATATTATTATTATTACTATTATGCATGCAAATGCATGTCCCCTTCTAAAGGAAAGCTAACATAATCAATACTACTATCATGAATGCAAATGCAAGTCCTTTCTCCAAAAGAATCTTTCCCAAGATAGAGCTGTTATTTACAAAGTCTATTGTACAAAAAAATGCATGATTTGTTCTAAAGGAAAACTAATGTGCTAGTTATTATTTATTGAATGCGGATATATTTATTTTTCCAAAAAAAAGCTAATGCATTTATTGCATGTGATTACTTGTTTCTGTTCTAAAGTCTAACATAATGATTATTCTTTTTTTGCGCAAAAATTCTTGTTTCTCTTCAGAAGGCCTAACACAATAATTATATACTTTCCATGCATAATTATTTTCAAAGAATCCAACATCATAGGCATACTTTTCATGGATGCAAATATCCTATTTCCTTCGAAGGGATAAAAAAAAATATGAATATTTTTCGTGGAAGCAAACAACACATTTCCTTTCAAGAAATATCAAACATAGTAATTCTATGGCGTACATGTGGATAACTTATTTCCTCTCAAGAAATATCAAGAATAGTAGTTCTATTTTGTGCACATAACTGACTTCGATGAACCACATTGGATGGTTCGAAACATGTCGACATATTTCCTATGATGTGATTTTCACCGAAAGTTTTCTCATATTCGATTTATGGATCACAAAAGCCTTAATTCAAAGCTTATTTCCTCTCAAAAAATATCCAACACAATAGTTCTATTTTGGTGCATGCAAGGAACTTATTTCCTCCCAAGAAACATCAAACTAACTAGTTCAATTTTTGTGCATCCAAATAACACATCTATGTTTTCAAAAAGAGAGTTTAAAGATAATAGCCATTAAACATGTGTTTCAATTTCAAGAATTCTAACACACAATGAATCTTTCCCTGCATGTAAATATATATTTCTACAACACATTGGTTTCTTTGTTCATGCACTAAATAATCCTTTTTTTCTCAAAGGTCTAATGTATAACACCATTCTTTTGTGCATACCCACACCTTTCTCTTTTCTAAGAAGTTAATACAATAATGCATGAAACATGTTGTAATAACCAAACAGTTATATGAATAATTTAAAATTACCATGGTAGGTAAATGTGAAAACAAGAATTATTACCTTATTAATATTGAAATATTATTTATTCAAAATTATGAATTCAATAATAGGGTAGATAACTTTGTTAGGAAAAGTTATTTACTTCTTATTCCTTAATTAAAAAAGAAACAGTTGCCAGGGGCAACCCTAACCACTTTTTCCTTACCCTAGAAGAGGAAAGAGGAAAAAGGCCTGGGCTGTTAGAGAACAGGCAGGAAAATAGAGAAGGAAGAAAGTACTATGTCTGATTGGGATCAGATAGTACTAGCACCATAGTGCATTTTATCGCGCTGCTGTTAGCAGGCGTTATCTTGCGGAAGGCAGTGGCCTGCAAGTGAGCTTGGGGGGGAGCGTCAGGTCTGAGTGACTGAGCTCTTGGTTGGGTGGATAACAAGCTTTATATGAGTTTATTCCAGATTCAGGAACAGGCATCAAGTACAAGTTAAGGAGGGCACAGTACAGGTAAGTACGTTAAGGTTATAGTATTAACTAGGAGTCTTATCTTTTACTGAAAAGTTATTGGTTATCTGTATCATAGGATTTTATTAGTATCTGAGAAAGAGAAAGCTATTATTATAAACCTACAGGATTATTACCTACTGTAAGTGTGAATACATAAGCAAGATGGAATGAAGCATCTGTTCTCTTAAAGATTATAATAACTAGTATGATGCTAAATATTTTAAACAGTAGACAAATTCAGAGAAATATCAGATAACGTACTGATTGTAATCAGGTAGAAAAATCACAAGTACTGCACGAGTATAGTTCAACCAAAAATAAAAGAAAACACAGTCATCCGAACATGCAATTGAAATATCATAGCAGAATCCAAGAATTATTACAAGAAAACAGAACCGAGGGTTTAATAGATACACGCGACCCCTGTGCATACACCCGAAGGCGCGCAGGTCTGGTCATATTAACACAGGACTTCACTATGAAATAGCTCTAGCAATGTCGACCGAGACGGAACAACTGTACAATCTTACCAGCAAATATAATATTTGATATGAGTACAGGATTACACATCTATCCTTTAATTATAACATTAAACGAAAAGAAATCAAGCCTCTGTCATAACATTCGTAATAGTTAAACGGGTTAAACCATAAGCTGTGAAAAATGGCGGAACAGAGCACACCATGATACACATATACTCATAACTAACCGCTCGTCGAATCAAATATCAGAGCATATCACCGTAAGTATAGTCAGTTCGACTCACTGTTATACGTTCAGGTCACGGAAAACAAACAGAAATACAGTTGTAAATAAAGAAAAACGAAATCCTCGGTATCATTACTACCGTAGGCGCATTAACTTAAACATAACTTCAAGTATTCATGTATATAAACGACTGGTAAGTATGGAGGCACGGATAATCTGTGCGATACTTAACATATATCAGAAAAGACATTGAACTTACAGCAAGATTCATGCCGAGAGCTAATATACAAAAAAATAACTAGAGTAAGTTTGGAATCTTGTAAACCCAGGAAACCATACGAGAAATTCGTAACATCAATCATTACATTCAGTTGGTAAACTGTTAGAGCAAGTCCATATGATGATGAGCATGACCAGCTCCCTCAACGGGATTTCTATGGGTCAAAATTTACAGTAAACCTAAGTAACAGATCCGCCTAATACAACCAGGGATTTGAAACCCTTCAACCAGAAACCAATGCGAAGAGGTCCGTCCCTCGGACTAGCCATAACGGAGCATGTTAAGTCTCCTGGCATGACAAAGAATACATACTCAGACAGTGCCAAGGTTAATTAAATAACCAGCCGTGGCTAAAGCTACATACCTGGTGGTTTCCAGTCGAAGTTTGAACTCTGAAGGCGGGCGTCACCATAATTTCATGTTCAGAGACCCTGCAACCAAAGATTAATCGGTAAATCTGTCCACCCATAAACAACATTGAACCAGTCTAGGTTAATAAAAAGGGGATTATCTGTTTTTACCTCCAGATGAACCGCGAAAGACTCGACCACTCCCCGCAGTATGCTGGTGACAGAATCCTCTCTTCAGGCGATAGCCGTTCTGTGGGATGGCGGTATGAGTTTCGAACTCCCTGGTAAACCAGAGCATGCAGAGCCGAGAGGCACTGCTACCCTGCACCCGAATAATGACGATGAAACCCTAGACAAACCCTTTTGATCACCATACCATTAATATCCACCGTTGATCGCTGTGGGAAAACTCGAACCGTTAGATTAGGAGTAATCCCGAGAAGATGCAGGTTTTCAATCAGAGAATTTATTACTATAGCTTCCATTCCAAGGATTGTACAGGAAAGTAAATCCCAAGGCGAGAGCGGATCTGTCCAGACAACCGGAGGAGCAATACCGAGGCATGGTATTAAATTCGCCAGGTGATCCTATCGATCCAAGTTCAGGTGACGGCGGGAAGGACCAAGCGACCGCCAGCACATCCACATGCCAGCTCAGGCTACTAATGCCAGCTTGGCCGTGAAGATTCGGGGTGATATTATAGTGCTATATATATATTATATATATATATATATATTTTATATATTAAGGTTTAGCCGTATAAAACAATGATATTTGGTGTTAATTAAAAGTTTTTTTTTGTGGGTAGTGACACATGTGTTCTTTTAACACAATTTCCATTCCTTCTACACATACAAACACACAATCTTTTTTGAAAACCATCATGGGTTCTTTTCTTTATGCACATGATTCTTAAGCAAGTTTCACACAAAATAATCTTGGTTCTTATTGTTTAATGCACAAGAGTTCATATATTTTCTTTCCAAATAATTGGCACAACTAATTTATCTTTTACCATCTAGTGTTTCTAAAACACATGGCTAATCTTTTATGGAAATGATAAATTATGTGCATTCTTTTACTAAAAACCAATATAATCAGCTTTACTTTTACCATGCTTATATGCAAGAACATCCTTAACTTTAACACAATTAGAACATCCAAATGCATGTTTTTCTTTTCCAAATTAATCCAACTTCCACACACAAATTTCTACAATTTTTTCAATACAATATACAAGACTTATTTATCCTCTTATGTGCTTCCTATATATTTTTTTGCAAAATATTCAATAACATATATACTTGATAATTATTTATATTAATATATATATATATAATAATATATATTATTATTTTATTAAAAAAAAAAAAATCATATTTTCTTTTCAAGAAATAAAATGTAAATAACATGTATACTGATCTTTTTCTAGAACTTTCAAATATTTTTAACACACACTCTCATAATGGTCACAGGCTCATCCATTTTCGGTGTATGATATATTCCTTGTAAATACATCTGTAATTTTTTTTGAATAACTATGTAACACACACTCTCATAATGGTCACGAGCTCGTCCATTTTCGGTATATGATATATTCCTGGTAAACATATCTTTAATTTTTTTTTTAAATAACTATGTAAAATTGCTCCAAGTTTATCATATCCAGTAGTTGAAGAATACAGAAGGGCACGATGCTTGACTGTAGGAGAGATGAAACAACTGCGAAAAGAGACGATTTAAGTGTCTTCGGCCATGGGACTGCCAACCATAGAGAAGCCAACACCTCCGCTAGGATCACATACCCCAACGTGACCCCTGCAACACTAGATTGTTCTTCTTGCAGGCTCAAATGACAATCCTCATAATCAGGGACCTTGCTTTCTTCCCCAAAATGGTTTTTCTTTTTTCCCTTTGAATAATGAATGGAAGGTGGTTGTGAAGAACTCATTACTTTTTTTCTAACAATTGATTATTCCTGTCCCCATATAAAATTGGTTTTCTCCTAATAACTAAAATAAAGCGGCTAATTTTAATTTCTAATTATTTTGGTATTTACCGAAGCTTATAAAGTAGATGTATTACATTTCAAATGTGTGGTTACCAAAGCTATGATATGTTTTATACATTTCTATTTGAATATAAGCACAACTGGGTTTGAGTATTAAAAGACTATGAATTTCTTCAAAATGCATTGCATGTATATTATTATTGCTTGACATATCAAAATCCCCCCAAATTACTATCTAAAAGTTTGTTAAAACTTGTTTTATTATTTGCAGGGTCCAACTTCTGTTCTACTAATCACATTTAATGTTGAGATTATAGTTAATGGGTTTAATGATACCACTCTAAAACTTTTTAGAAATGGTTTAGGGTAATTTGTAAAATGTTTGAAATTACATTAGTAGTGATTATATATAATTGCACAAAATCATTGGCTAATTTGGCAATAGGAATGAACATAGTGAAATATATTTGAATTTTCTGAAGTAATATAAAAGACATACATCTTTGATAGTACTTGTTTAAAGCCTATTTTATATCAAGCTAGAATTAAAAAATTTACTAACATAGAACACAAGACTTATATTAATAAAAAACAAAAAATTAACAAAAACACATATTAATGAGTAAAAATAAAAATCAAATGTCATGAAAAAGGTTACTTTAGAAGATTACTTGATAAGTAGGAGTGTCTATCAAATTTATACCTTTAGTGAGACCCATGATTAAATTATATACCCTATAATTTAGCAAAAGCCCATAACCCGGCCCATAATCAAATTATATACCCTGTAACTTAACAAAAGCCCATAACCCCATAAGAAAAATTGATCTCTCTTATTTCATAAAAAGATCTATGATTTGATCTCTATCACAATAAGTCAAACATATCACTCAAATTACTAACACCTAACAAAAACAGTACTAAAATATCGTCAATGGCCGACGCAGAGGGGAATATGCTGCATCAGCCAACGAACATTGTCCAATGTTACGGCTAAACAGTGCACCAGAGGGGTATATGGTGGATGAGAAACAGCCACGTGGAATTAATTTATTCGTTGTGGAAATGCGTGTGGTATGTCAGACGAGGATAAGACTGCAGATTAAGGGAATCTGTGTGAGTGCAGATTTCTTGAATTAAATGACTTTCGAAAAAAAGGTTCCGCGGACAGTCGACTTCTAAGTTATCGTCGCTTTATTGTCGGACAACGAAGGAAATAAATTCCCGTCGTTGTTAGTTTTCCCATCAATTGACGAAAAGTCTTCTGCGTCACATATAGGATTGGCTTGCGTTTATTTTATATTATAAGTTGTTGTTAGGTTTATGATTATATTATTTAAAAAAACTTAGCATTAAATTATTTTTAAGGAATTTAATAAAATATTTTTTAGTAAAAATATAATATTTCAAAAATTTTAACGAAAAAACCTTTTCTTTTAAAATGATTTATATATAAATTTATTATTAATATAGATTCATTTTTAATCCAGGTTATCAAGGTTTACCGATCATGAATCTCAATTATTGCATCTTTTTTTAGAATTGAAAAAAATTGAAAATTACACGCAAGATATCATGATTAAGATAATCCTATGAGTGGTTTTGTTCTCTCTCCATATATGAAATGGTTGTAAAGTTCATTGTTTAAATTGTATTTTTAAAATAATTTACTTATTATAATATTTTAAATTAAAAGTGAAGTGAATTTGCAATTTCCTCTTATTAAAAGTAATAATGGTTTTACCTTTAATTACTTTTTCCTATTTATTATTTAACATAACATCAAAGACAGTATTTTATTTATTAGTCGATGGTGAAAAGTCGAAATAAGACAAAAGCCAAATCAAGCACAATTGAGAATGTTACATTACTGTTTTATAATAATTTTAATTAAAACTAACAAAATATGTAGAATCATTTATGTTTTTATTATAACAGACAATGTTTTTTCATTTAAAGTATTTTTTTAAGTGACAATTCAGTTTTTTCATTTAAAGTATTTTTTTAAGTGACAATTCAAAGTTGAACACGGACGAAGATGAGAACAAGTTAGCAATAGTAAAAGAAAAAGTAAACAATAAGTTGAAAAAAATAATCTTATAGGAAATGAATAATTTAATTGAGTTGTATCATAAGCTTAATAAAAAAAAATTAAATATTATAATTTCTAATATAAAAGAGGAGAAATATGAGAACATGTTACCAATACTAACATAAAAAGTAAAAATAAGTCACAAATTAAAAAAGTTATTTTATAAAACTAGAAAAGTTGAGAAAAATAATCAAACAAAGAGAGAGATTGATCTATGTCATGGTCAGCTGTAATGACCATAAACTTAAAAGGGTTAAAAATTGTTATAAATGAAGACCTTATTCTTCCATCCCAAACTAAGTTAACAAAAGAACTTTAAAAGGTAAAAGAAACCAAAAAGAAAGGAAAATTAGAAATAAAAAAAGTTATTATTAGAGAAAGACCATAATGATGATAATAAATAAAATTTTGAGACACTTTCTATAGTTTCATGAAACCATTATGTGTTTCCACAATGTAGAGATCATTTGTTAAGAAAACTTGGAGCATGATGAGATCCTAGATGAATTATAGAAAAAATTTATTATAGGAAAACTAATGTTTCTCTTCACATTTAGATTCATAAAATGGACCCTTTCAATTAGTACAATTGGATAGATATCTTATATATAGATGTTAAGAGTATTTATTTAGTAATTTGTTATTTCTCTTCTATTATATTTACCTTTTATAAGAAAAAAAATTAGATAAAAATGAGCACTATAATATCCTAGAACAATATATTTACACTCTAAGGAATGAAGGTAGCATCTTTTTGCTATCAAACTCTAATGCTTTAAACAGACAATTCTTTTAAGAAATGATTCCAACCCTCATCCTTTATGGATAGATAAAGACTTTGTTTTGCCTAGTTGCCAATAATTTTTATTTCAACTTAAGGTGGATGAGGATATATTGATTTTTTATTTTAAGAAATGATTCCAACCCTGATCCTGGATAGATAAAGACTTTGTTTTACCTAGTTGCCAAGATTTTTTATTTCAACTTAAGGTGGATAAGGATATGTTGATTTTTAATTTTATTTTTTAATTAAGGGCCTAGATTTATTCTCAGGGAATATTCTCAACATATGCTTAGTATTAATGCTTATGAACGACTATTGATCTGAAAATGAGATCTTAGACTAATATTAAGGTATTACAGACTCATGTGCAGAATTTGCCTATATTACATAGTGCAATGGATCGAAAAGATTGCAACTAATATAGATAATGAAGCAGTTAGAAAAACATAACAGATATATGCATAACACATCAAATAATCAAGGAGTTCACCCAAAACTCTTGGGCTACGTCTCCTGGTCCAGCTTTCAGTGGTGACCTCTCTATTATGTCTTCAAGATCAGAGTTTTTACAAATGTGAGTTCAAATTGAGTCTCAACACAACAAGAATAAAACAATAGGGCTTTACTTGGATCCCCCAAGTCTTTTTGAGTACACAGACTCTCCCTCTCGCTCTCTGCCTTAGCACTGCCTGCCTCTGTCTTTATCATTCTGTGGCTTTTAAGCCATTCAATGTTGTTTATTCATTTCCTCTTCTGGGCTCTCTGGCTCCCGGCCTCTGTGTCCGCTCAAATCCCCTCTGAACGTTAAATAATCATTGTTAAACATCTTCAGGGATGGCGGCCACCTATTTTGTAACAGAAGGGACCATCGGCGCGTTAAAAATCCCAAAACAATTGTTCTCTATTTACACAGAGAAATACACAGCAACGTTGAAAAATCCGCCAAAACGCATTTTTATGGACTTGAAATATTATTAATTTCGCCTTATAACTCCATCAGGTTCACCTTTATATCGTTATCGCATGTCCACCATTGATTTGTGTGACCTTTGATCCAACGGTTGATATTCATTTCGGGTGGCTTATGCGTACGGAGATTACCAGCCAGAAAAGGTGGTTTTCTCAAGCCACATGTCGGCAAGTGGATGGTATCGCGTGGAGCCTGTGCAATACCACTTACCACCTAAGGCTCACCCAAAATCCCACTCATTACAAAACTCAAAATATATATCGATGCATGTATAAACCCTTTCGAGTCCATTTTATCGCTTCGTTCGCATTTCCTTTATTTTTCGTTTATTTAATGAAAATGCGAAATACATAAAAAAAACCTTTTACCGGAACTCAAAATATATTAAATTTCATCCATAACCCTATCGAGTCTGGCTATTGCAAATTGCATTTATATCGACCCCGCTCCTTTGTATTGCTCTAATGCGATATTGTGATGTGATACGTCACAATCGCATATCGCATAGTCCTCGAGCCTTTGGTAGGCGCTCCTTTGTATTTTGCCGATGCGATATTGCGAGTTAACCTAGGCCGTCGATCTGCGTGCTTTATTGACGGTCCTCGTTGACTCACGCTGATCGTTGTCGCAACTTTCATATGGTAGCCTCTGATAGCCTCCGCTTGCCATCTCCGATTGCGATATGTCGATCGGATCTAAACCGTTGATCGGCTAGATCTGATGGCTCCTATGCATCGTTGTTCAAGCCTCTGATAAACTTTGTTTTCACCATTTCCATGTGTTTTTTCTTTCCTGATAGTATAATTTTCCTTTTGTAAAGGTTTTTCTCATGCGATAGTTTTTAAGTATATGAAGACTTAGAGGGTTTTAGGATCCATTTTGGATCACACCTTCCCACTGAAAAAGCTTTTGGACCACCAAAAGTTGGTTTTTAAGCATCGATCAAGTGAGGATACAACTTCCTCACTTGTCTAATTTCTATCCATCGTGCACTGCTTGATTTTGAACCTTTGAGTCCAATTCTGAGGTACTCAACATCCCCTTTGCGTGTAGTTCTCACCTTCCTGTCCAAAACTGTGTCTTCCTACAACTCATTGAGATATTCAAGCAACAGATCATCAATAGAAGGCAACTGACTTTGCTCTTCGGGATCTTCAATCAATGAAGGTTAAAAAAGTCTCAAGTTTTCTGCATTAACTACATAATAGATGTGCATGTAAGCTGGCAAATCAAGGCGAAAAGCGTTTTCACCAATTTTCTCAAGTATCTTGAAAGGCCCATACCCTATTGGCTTTAGCTTCTTACCTTCACCTTGCATTCTATCTTTGGTGATGTACAGCCAGACTTGATCACCAACTTGGAAGCTATGCTCAATTCGATGCTTGTCATGCCTTGCCTTATACTTGGCCTGGCTTCTTTCCAACTGTTCCTGTACTGCCTGGTGAATTTCTTGGATCTATTCAATGAACTTGGTTGCTTTGTCCACATCATTGTGTCCATCAATTGCTATGTCTTTTCAAAAGACAAAATCCAAGAGAGACTTTAGTGTAAAACCAAAACAAGTCTCAAAAGGAGATCTCTGAGTAGAAGAGTGCTTAGCACGGTTGTAAGCATGTTACACATAACAAAAATGTTCATCCCAAAAATTGGGATGCTTGCTGCAATAGCCCCTGAGCAACTGGATCACTGCCCTATTGACCACCTCTGTTTGGCCATCTGTTTGTGGATGAAATGTTGTGCTCTTCTTCAATCTGGTATCCATCAATTCCCACAGACTTGACAAAAACTTCCCAACAAATCATGAATCTTGATCAAATACAATGGAAGTGGGTGACCCAAAATGAACCTAGACATGCTGAAAGAACAACTTCGTTGTTTGTTCAACTGTAATCTGCTTGTTACAAGGTATTAAAATACACATTTCGCTAAACCTGTCCCCAATAACATGACCTTTTCTAGATTTTGGCAATCCCCTAACAAAGTCCATGGAAACACTTTCCCAAGGACGAGAAGGAACTGGAAGTGGAGCATATAAGCCTAATTTTCTATTACTGGGCTTTCTTTTAGCACACATAGTACACCCTTTAACATATCTAGAAACGGTTTCATGCATTCTTGGCCAATAACAGAACCTTTGCAGCGATGCAACTGTTTTACTTACACCAAAATGCCCTAATATAAGAGAAGTATGTGCTTCTCAGATTATGTTAACTCTTTCAGTTTGTGGAATGCATAACTTTCCCAAATGATACAAGAGTTGGTCCTTAACATAATAATCCAATTCTTCTACTTCTTTTCCATGACCTAAAGTTGCATATACATCTTTAAAATCTACATCTTGAGCATATTGTTCAATGTAGCTTTCATGCATTACTGAGTTATGCTTAAGTATAGTAGATGCATTTATGATTGGTTCGGATAACATATCTGCAACCTTATTGTGTATGCCCTTCTTATATTTGATGACAAGATGAAATTGCTGTAGAAAACCCATCCACCAATAGTGTCTTGATTGTTGCAATTTAGTTTGTGAGTGCAAATATTGAAGTGGTTGATGATCTGTATGGGTGATTGTTTCTTTGCCCATTAAGTAATGTTTCCACTTTTTCACACTCTATACTAATGCATACAATTCTTTATCATACGTGGGATAATTAACTACTGTAGAATTAAATGTCTCGGAATGATAGCATATGGGTTTACCGTGTTGCATTAACACTACTCCCATGGCATAGTCACTGGCATCTGTTTCAATCTCAAATGGTCGTTGAAGATCTGGTAGTGCTAGTACTGGTGTTGTACTAATTTTTTCTTTTAAGGTGTCGAAGGCTTTCTGCTGTTTGCCTCCCCATTGAAACACCTTGTTCAATCCTGTTAAAGCATGTAAAGGAGCTGCAATCAAGGAAAAGTTAGCAATAAACTTTCTCCGATATTGTGCTACTCCTAGGAAACTCCTAACTTCTGTAGCAGATTTGGGTTTAGGCTAGTTCATAATGACTTCAACTTTAGAGAGATCTATCTTCAATTCACCACCCCCTACAATGTGACCCAAATAATTTAAAGATGTTTTGCCAAATTCACATTTTGATAACTTCACATAGAGATTTTCTCTTTTCAAAACATCTAAATTCTGCTTTACATGCTTCAAATTTTCTTCCCATGTTTTACTGAAAACAAGAATGTCATCTAAATATACAATTACAAAATCATCAATAAAAGGTTTGAGTACAACATTCATAACTCTCATGAAAGTGGCAGGAGCATTAGTTAATCCAAAAGGCATAACCAGTGATTCATACAGACCTTACTCTACTTTGAAAGCAGTATTCCATGCATCTTGTTCTGCTACTCTGGCCTAATGATAGCCACTACGCAAGTCTAACTTGGAAAAGTAAACTGCTTCTTTTAGCTAATCTAATAGATCATCAATGCGAGGAAGAGGATAATGATTCTTGATCGTTATTTTATTCAATGCTCTGTAATCAATGCACATCCTCCATAAACCATATTTATTTCTCACCAACACAATTGGAGATCCACATGGTGATGTTCTTGGTCTTATGAACCCTTTATTGAGAAGCTCCTGTGCCTGCTTCTTGATCTCTGCATTCTCTAAAGCGAATAACCTGTACATTCCGATGTTAGGCAATGGAGCATCTTGCTGCAAATGAATATCATGTACTATTTCCCTTTTGGGTGGCAGACCTTTAGGTTCTTGAAATAGGATATCATATTCTGAAACAATTTTAACTAAATCATCTTCCTGTTTAGCATCACAGCCCTCAAATACATTGGTTTTATCAGGATTCTTTTCCTTTACAACCATTAGTAAAAATTGTTTGCATGAATTTACAATTCTTTTCATCTGCCCTGAGTTTATGGGAGAGTAGTTATTTTTGAGTTTATGAGCTCTTACAATATATTCTATTCCATATTTAGTGAGTTGATACTTATTTTCAGCTCTATAGAAAATGACTTTTCTATCATACAAGTAAGGACTTCCTAAAACAATACCACATATATCCAAGGAAACTATATCTAACTCAACCTCATCTACAAATGTTGACCCAATAGCAAACCTAAGTTTACACTATCTAGTCACTTGCAACTTTTCTTTATCACATACCCAACCTAATGGCTATGGCTTCTTGTGAGGTGTGGTTAGTAATCCCAACTTCATTACAATTGCTTCAGAAATCAAGTTTACTTGTGATCCACTATCAAATAGAGTATCAATCTTTTGGCTCTTGGAAATAACTCTAATATGAAAAATCTTATGTATTTTCCTCTCATTATCTTCATTATCAATAGATTGTGTAGAATTACTTGTAGATGCTTCATAATTTTTACCTTTTATACTTGTGGTTGTGACTGTTATTTCATCACCTGAGTCTGACCCCAAGTCTTTCTGAATAGTAGCAATAGTCTTCTTCTTCTTACCACCGAACTTCTTAGGTTTCAGCTCCGGATGCAAAGACTTCTTTCTGTATAATGTTTGTCTTCCTCTCCTTCCATTTGAACTTGTTCTTTTCCTTGTTCTTTCTTGGAGAGGGTTTTGATGATCCCCCAATCTCCAATTCACATTCTTGCCTCTAGCCTCTAGATTTGTAGCCTGAACTGATACATCATCTAGGCTAGTTGGGTTAAACATGAGAATGGTGTGCTTCAAATATCTATGCAGACCACCTATATACTTCAACAAAGTTACAGGTGAGTCTAGAGAAATGCCTAGAGTTAAAGCTCTTTTTCTAAATTCTTGGGTATAACTTTGTACACTTTGGCCCTTTAATTGGCAAAGAGTTTTCCAACTCATCATTGCTTGCTGCATATAAGTTAGTGGATAGAACTGTTTTTTAATTGCAGAAACAAATTCATTCTAGGTAGAAAGAATTTTACCATGTTTCTTCAGATCATCTTAGGTCTTGCCTTCCCACCACACTAGTGCAGTTCCTCTAAGGCGAAGGCTAGCCAACTGAATTTTTCTCCTATCTAAATCAATGTTCTACACCCTACAATATACATCAATCTGTCTTATCCAGTTATCTAGCTTTTCTACATTTAATTCTCCATCATAAATCGAAAAATCAAACTTTACATCTAATTTAATCAAAGATGTTTTCTTATTTTTCTTTTCAGGGCTAGGAGATGAGGATGATGGAGGTGATGGTGGAGGAGATGAGAGTGGGGTCTTTTCCCCTTTCCCTTTGCCCTCTAGATGGGAATCTAGAGAATGTTCCTCTACTCCTTGTTCTTGTTTGGGTGTTGAGGTGCTTTCACCTTGACCCTTCTTGAATTTCCAATACATCTCTTCCACCATGGATCGCATGGCCATAAAGCTATCCATGAACTGAGATTTTGATTCCAATGGGACTTTTCTAGCCATTCTCCTTTGAGTATAGACTCTTCCAATCTCTGGATTAGTCTCAACAAGTTCTCCTTCTCCTCATTTGAGCTTTGACCTAGTTAGCATTCAAGAATCCAACACAAGCTTGTCTAACCTTAGAAAACTAAAGCTATGAAACCACTGGATTTGAAAATGAGATCTTAGATTACTTCTAAGATATTATAGACTCATTTGTGTGGATTTTCCTATATCACTTAGTGCAATGGATAGAAAATATTGTGAATAATATAGACAATGAGTAGTTAAAGAAACATAATAGACATGCACACATAAGACAACCAAATAATCAAGGAGTTCACCCAAAACTCCTGGGCTACATCTCCTAGTCCAGCCTTCAGTGGTGACCTCTCTATTATGTCTTCAAGAGCATAGTTTTGTAAAATGTGAGCTCAAATTGAGTCTCAATGCAATAGATACAAAACAACAGGAGTTTACTTGAATCCCTCAAGTGTCTCTAAGTACGAAGACTCTCCCTCTTGCTCTATGCCTCTGTGTTCACATTGTCTCAACATTGCTTGCCCCTATCTCTGTCATTTAGTGGCTTTTAAGCCAATCAGCATTTGTTTGTTTGTTTTCCCCCTTCAGACTCTCTCGCTCCTGGCCTCTGTTCGCTCAAATCCCCTCTAAGCATTAAACAATCATTGTTAAACATCTTCAAGGATGGTGGCCACCTGTCTTGTAACAGAAGGGACCATCAGCACCTTTGAAATCCCTAAAATAGTAGTTCTCTCTTTACACAGAGAAATACACAAAAACATGGGAAAATCCGCCAAACTGTCATTTATCGAGCCTGAAATATCATTAAATCTGCCCTAAAATCAATATTTAAGGGTCCACCTTTAAATCGCTATCGCAAGTTTCTTGGTCATGGTTTCCTTTGTATTTGGGTTTATTATGAAAAATCCCAAATGCAAAGGAAAAACCTATGAAATGCCCATTTATCAGACCTGGAATATTATCACATCTACCCTATAACTTTATCGAGTCTTATTTTATATTGCATGTCACATAATTCCTTTAGCTTCCAATCATCAATGCGTCGATCGGCCTTATCAGCTATCGACACATCGCATGGTCGCTGGCCTCCTTCGCATTACCCCTTATAATGTTGTTATGCAATATGGCGATATCGTAATCGCATATCGTTAATCCTTCAGGCCGCGGTTAAATCCTCATATATATATTTTAGTGATGCGATAGCACGGTTGAATTTGAACTGTTGATCTGTGCGTTGATCGACGGTCCTCGTTTAATCGCGTTGATCACTATCTTACTTCCCATAAAGCCACCTCTGATAGACTCCACCTTTCATCACCAATTGTGATATGTTGATCTGATTTAGACTGTTGATCGACCACATCTGATGGCTCATATGAAAAGTTGTTCAAGCCTCCGATAGACTCTTGTTTTGGCCATTTTTCATGTTTTTTCCTTTGCGATAGTGTAATTTGCCTTTTGTAAAGGTTTTTCTCATGAAATAGTTTTTTATTCTTGAAGATTTAGAGGGTTTTTAGGATCCATTTTGGATCAATATGCATGGTTGAAACTTTAGAAACTATATAATTTTCTAAACATCAAACAAATTATTTAACAAGTCATATACAGTGGATGCGTGTAAAATATTTTTACAACCAAACAATATATGTTTGAACTTAAGGGAAAGTGACAATTTATTGATGTAAACTAGTTAAATCAAACAGAAATTTTGATTAACTAATCTCTCTAAATAATTATATCTTGATAGGGGATTTCAGATAAATTGAAAATCAATATTATCGCACCCAGAATTCCCACAAACTTGAAGCATATTCATATTAAAACACAGTGAAAAATAATATCAAAGAAGAACTTAAAAGGACACAAACTGTTTTGAAATGAATCTAGAATCCTTTTATTATTTCATAAGTAACTTCAAAGGATACAAGTCTTCTCAAAGTCTATCACAATGGTTCAACCCTTCCTAGGTTTCTATTCTAATTATTTATAGAAACTTTTACATCCTAGATCCGATTTCAAATAAAATACATTTAGAAAATAATGTATGTTTAAAAACTAAAATATTGCAGGAAAAATAGGAAAATCTACTAAAAGTTGAGTCTATGTAGGAGTGTGGTGGTGATTGTTTCTACTTTGCTATAAATGTTGTTCCTTCAATTATCATCGCTCGATCAATTCTAAGAACCAGTCCCACCTTTCTTCACATGGGATAGAAAAGCTAACCATATTTCTAAACCTTTCATCCATCTCTACGTAAGTGTCAAAAGTTGGTTTATTTACAAAAAGGTGGTGGGGCTCGTGCTGGATATTTAAGTCAAACTGAATTCCCTATATGAATGCTTCCCCATTGATTATTCTTGTGCCTTTTAAAAATTTGGAAGTATCAACACCTATGTTGCACAATTTCTCTTTATAGTTATCTAGTGGTATCAATTGGCCATTAGAATTCCTAAGAGTAGGCAAACCTTTTTCCTACAGCAATATAAATTTCCTGTTGAACCTTCAGACTTGCAACTCAAGATATTTGCATTTATTGTCCAACTCTATCGTCAGATTCTTCTTGGTCAAGATCCGCTTGACTACCATGACTGTTGTTGTTCTATCTAGAATGTTCAAGTCTTCTAGTTCCTCCTTGGTTTTGGAATTCAACGGCTTGATTATTTTGTGTCTTTCCTCTAGCTTCTGATCCAAATCTACCTTTGTATTTTCTATCACTTCCTTAACTTTGTGTACAAGTTCCTCCTGTTTAAAAATGATCTTGATTGAAGGCCACATGTCTCTTATGTTGGCATTTATGTTTTGACAAATGTTATTCTTACCCTATGCTAGCATTTGAATTACAAAGGGCTGGCCTTCATACTTTTGTAGTTGCTGCATGAGTTTTTGTTACGTCCCTATAATATTAGTGATTCCCCCATTACTATTGTCATTGTATCCCTTATTATTATTGTTGTGCCCCATAGAATCCCTCTATTGTTATTTTTGTGCCTTTATATTATTATTGTTACGTCGGCTTGGTTATATTGTGACCCCTTAGAATCCTATATATAGAAAGGAAGTTTTGTCATTTGAATCATATAAGAATTGTTCATTTGTGTAATTTAAAGGAGGTTTCCCCCTCGAAGAAGCTTATTTCTAAGGTGTTGATCCATCTTTTCTATCTTTTTGTGAGCTAGTTTCATAACATTTGGTATCAGAGCTTTGGATTCTAGGGTTTCACTGCTCCAACAAGTCATCGTGGCATTTTCACTATAACGTTTTTATGTGACGTCTAAAAAGCTACAAAAAAAACAAATTTGACCCAAAATCATTTTAAACTTCGGGTTCAAATTTCAGAGCTTCTATCACTATAGTTGCGGATATATGTTCTGAGGAAGTTAGGGTCTTTGCAGACTCTCCAATTACATTCCAAACAGGTGACCAGGGGAAAATCGCCATAACTGTTGTTTTGAGCATCAGATTGAAATTTCATAAGATTTTTCAGAAAGAGGACGGCCTGTAGTTTTTTGTTTATTAGCGTCAAGTACTAAGGTAGAAACTGTGACATGTGGCACATCATACAATTTTGCTCTACTGAATTAGTCTATAATCCGGTTACCATGGGAGATTTGACATAACTCTTCCTTAAAGAATCCAATATTGATCAGACTTGCAGGGTTAGAAAGAAGACTCAAAGGGATAACATAAGATGAGAGTTTAGATATTGAAGATATTTAGTTATGGAGATACAACAGATTCAATATCGGGTTCTTACAAAGTGAAATGAAAGGTGTGTAGTTTTTTTAATTTTGCATAAGAGTGGTTTGAAAAATTATTTTAAAGGAATTCAAAGGGAATAGTGAAGAATTATTAGCATTAATTAATGCCCCGAAGAAAGAAAATGGAAACACCTAGTAAGAAACCTGAAATCTATAGCATGACTCATGAAGAAGAGGAAGAAATGCAGCATGATATATCAAAATTACAAGATCAAGTACAACAAATTTCACTCTCACTAAAGGTAAATGAAGCCAAGATGAATAGTGTGGAAGCTAATATGAATGGCATGCAAGTTAAGATGAATGGCGTGGAAGCTAATATGAATGGCCTGGACACTAAGATGGAACCTAAGATGAATGGCATGGACGCTAAGATGAATGGCATGGATGCTAAGATGAATGGCATGGACGATAAGATGGAAGAATTGAAGATAAGTTTGAATAAGTTGTTACAAGAAATGGTCAATAATGGTGAAAGGGTAGTAAAGGAAACTCATGATGAGAACAAACGAAATGTTAATCATGATTTCATAGACGCTAATGTTGGATTGAAGACCTACCATGTTCCAAAAATTGATATGAGGAAGTTTGATGGCAAGGATCCTAGAACATGGATACTACAGATGCAGCGATTTTTCGATCTCCATAATGTGAAAAACACACAAAAGGTACGTATTGCAACTTTATATTTCGAACCAAATCAGTTTGTATGGTATTGATGGCTTTGCTGTCATAAACAAATTGTCACTTGCGAAATTTTTACGGCATAAATGATAGCACATTATGAGGATACAAAAAGCAATACCTTTTTTAGCCAATTGATAAATCTCAAACAACAGGGTTCAATGATGGAGCACATTGAGGACTTCCAAAAATTGAACATAAGGGTAAAAGATATTCCATAGGATCATAAGATTGATGTGTTAATAGGAACTTTAAAGGATAATATCCAACATGAGGTTCACCTTTGGGAACTTGATTCATTGGAGAAGGCATTAAGGTTAGCAAGAAAAATGGAAAGCAAAATTATGGCAACCAGGAAGCCTACCACTCACAACTATAAAGATGGAAGTGTTATGGTCCCTGGCCTCCCACAACCTACAAGGTTGACACCACAACAATTGGAAGAAAAAAGAGAAAAAGGGCTTTGTTACAGTTGTGATAGAAAATACACTAAAGGTCATAAGTGTGCCGAGAAGAAAATATTCTACATAGATTGTGAAGAGGAGGAAGAAAAGGAACAAGAAATGTCAAAATAAAAGGATATAGTTCAGGAACAAACCCTATATAAAGAAGAAATGAATCTGACCATATCTTGTAATTCATTGGTTGGAATCACCACCCCTCAAACTATCAAGATAGAAGGACATATCAAGAATAAAAAGGTAATAGTGTTGATTGATTCGGGAAGTGCCCATAATTTTATTTGTTGTAAGATAGCAAAGAAATTGAATTTCTTCCTATATCCAACACTAGAGTGTCAAGCGATGGTTGCAAGTGGAGGAATCATAGATTGCTCTAGAAAGTGACATAATGTCAAGCTATCCATGGGAGAATATGTATTGAATAGCCAATGCTTTCCATTCCAATTGGTGGTGCTGATGTTGTACTAGGAGTCCAATGGCTACAATCCTTTAGTACAATAGCTTTTGATTTTCAAGAACTTTTCATGAAATTTTCTATGGAAGGAAAGGAAGTTGAATTAAGGGGTATTGTAGGGGAACTGAGAAAGATAATCAACTCTAATGGTATGTCAAAGCTTCTAAAGAAGGAACAATGATGTGTAATTGCACAATTATGTTCACTAGAGGTTCCCACATCGAAATCATCTACTTCTCCAGATCCCCAAAAAGTCTTGGAAAACCATTCCAAGGTATTTGAGACTCCCATAGGTCTCCCACCTATTTGTGATCATGATCATGCTATTCATTTGATTCTAGGAAGTGTTCCTCCAAACATCAGGCTATATAGCTATCCCTATGCCCAAAAGAGTGAAATTGAACGTATGGTTGTAGAAATGCTAGACGATGGTATAATTCAACCTAGTCAAAGTTCTTTCTCTGCTCCAATAGTATTGGTGCACAAGAAGGATGGATCATGGTGCATGTGTCCAGATTATAGGGAGCTCAACAAACTAACTATTAAAGATAAATTTTCCATTCCCGTCATTCATGAATCATTGGATGAATTGCATGGATCAATTTACTTCACCAAGTTGGATCTTCATTCAAGATATCATCAAATCAGAATGAAGACTGAAGACATTCTAGAAACAACATTTAGATCTCATGAGGGTCATTATGGATTTTTGGGCATGCCTTTTGGCTTTATCAATGCACCTTCTACATTTCAAGGTTTGATGAATTCCATTTTCAAACCCTTTCTTAGAAAATTTGTCTTAGTATTTTTTGATGATATACTAATCTACATCAAGTCTTGGAAGGATCATGTTGAACATGTTGATAGGGTGCTGAAACTATTGGAGGAGAAACAATTATATGAAAAAAGCTCCAAATGTTTCTTTGGAGTACAAGAGGTGGAATATCTGGGTCATATTGTATCTCGTGAAGGTGTTAAGGTAGACCCTAGCAAAATTAAAGCCACTATGGAATAGAAAATCCCCACATCCATAAATCA
>APFE030427973.1:0-34667 GCA_000404065.3 Pinus taeda
AGCTCAGATCTGAATCAATCACTGGCTCAAATCTCCTCCGCTGCTTGCCTGCCTCCACTGCGCAATCCTGCATGAGAATACTGATGAATGAATGATCCAAATTAGTATTTCGCTTGGATATACCACGCAATCCTCATTGGCAATACTCAATCCCTTAACTGTGCAAGATCTGGTGCACAACTATAGTCACAACTGATAGCAATCTGATTCTCTACCACCTGTCCCTGTTGAACTGAACATGCACTGACATGCAACTGAGTTAACTGATGTATTCTATAGTTGCATTATGAGTTAATAACTTGTGAATTAATTAATAACTAATTCACCCAACTCATCTCTAGTCTATTTGCCAGTTAGACTAAATACAACCAGTTTAACAAAACTAAACTGAACACAACTCCATCAACTGCACCTCCAGTCCACTAAACTCAACTCACTTGAGTTCTAACTGAAGTCCTGCATGCAAATATTAGTCATCCCATAGGTAACCACGTATTTCCTTCTGGGATATGCATGTACCACATCCGTAGCTCATCGTGAAGTGCTCCAAGAGAATAAGACAAAGTTTATAGTCTAAATATTATTATGAGCTAATAATATTTGACTGTTCTATATTTAGACTGAGCAGTCACTCCGCTGTGATCTAAAAAATAGAAGTCCATCTATTTTTTCCAACTTGACCAATCATCCATAAATAGCATCCTGCAATTCATATAGACATGATCCATATGTCTAAAAATAGACATAGTCTAAAAATAGACTTGCGCCAAAAATAGCCTGCGGGCCCACTTAGTGAAGGCGACTCCTTTCCACTAAGCTCCATCATCTTGTTCCATTCTCAGCAAGCATTTCTTGTTGCACACTTTTCAACACTTTGCAGCAAAATTTTGTGCATGGACCAGAGTCAGATGAGGACGGGAATATAATAGGTGAGGAAAACCACTTCTTTACTCCTGATGATTTGCCTATTTATATTACCGAGGATGAGGAGTATGCAGAAAGTATGGATGTACACAAAGATGTAGATTTCATTCTAGAAAATGACACCGTCTTGGAGGAAGAATCAGATGAGTACCAAAGAGGCTATGTGAATGCTCTGTCCGCCCAACACTTGTAAAAGCGTTGAAAGATTTTCGGGTATATATGCTGCATTCTCATATTTTGGCTTATGTTCCTAACGCTGCTGTTAAAGATGTTTTAGTGCAGATAGATCTGGAAGGAAGACGAGGCAAGTGGATTGCAGCTTTGTTGGAATATGATGTGGAAATAAAGCCCACAAAGCTTGTTAAAGGATAGGGATTGGCAAAGTTAATGGCTGAGTCAAACTTGCATGCCTTAGACATAAATCTGATCGCTGCTATGTTCGATGAGAATGAGGAAGGATCATCAATTCAGGTATCTAAAATGTTTTCTCTTTCTCCATGGTATTTAGATATCATATATGTGCTCAAAAATTTGTCAACACTACCCCGCATGACTAGAAACAAAGCGAGAACACTCAAAGTGAAGGCTGCCAAGTTTTGCATTCTAAATTCTACACTGTATTGGAAAGATCTCGGTGGTGTTCTGTTAAATTGTTTGGTGCAAAAAGAAGCAAAGAAGATCATGGAGGATTTCCACGAAGGAGACTGTGGTGGTCACCTTTTTGGGAAATCAACAACAAATAAATTCCTAAGAGCGGGATACTATTGGCCGACATTGTTTGCTAATGTATATAACATGCTCAAGAGCTATCATAAGTGTCAGATTTTCGAAGGAAGGCAGAAGTTACAGCCTTTGCCACTTAAGCCCATTGAGGTGAGTGCCCCTTTTCAACAATGGGGGTTGGATTTCATTGGTGAAATTCATCCTGCTTCTTCCGGTCAACATAGATGGATCCTCACAGCAACAGATTATTTCACGAAATGGATCGAAGAAATTCCTACCAGACAAGCTACAGATGCATTAATTATTTCATTCCTTGAAAATAACATCTTGTCTCGCTTTGGTTGCCCAAATAAGTTAATCACTGATAACGCAACAGCTTTGGAATAAAAAAGGATGGTAGAATTTTGTCATAAATATCACATCATTTTGGGTCACTCAACCGCCTATTGTCCACAAGGCAATGGATTGGCGGAGTCTTCTAATAAATCATTGGTCAACATCATCAAGAAGCTACTGGAAATAAAGAAGAAGATTTGGCATAAGAGGTTGGTTAATGCACTTTGGGCAGATCGGGTCAGTCAGAAGAAATCCATTGGTACTTCCCCTTTTGAGCTTGTTTATGGAGTTGATACAGTATTTCCTACTTCTCTCGCAGCCTCGCTAGTGAAACTTCTTCAGGAGGCTGGCAGTGAAGATGATCCTATGCAAAGAAGGTTGAATCAAATGGTCCACTTGTAGCAGACCAGAGAAGAAGTCTTCCAGAACACATCCAAGTTGCAGGAGAAGATTAAGAAAAGTTATGACAAAAAAGCAAAGGTAGACAAATTTCAGTTGGATGATGTGGTGCTGAAGTGGGATGCAAGGAATGAGGAAAAGGGTAAACATGGTAAGTTTGAGAATGTCTGGAAAGGTCCCTTCAAGATTGCAGCATATCGGGGTCAGAATGCCTATCTTCTGAAGGAAATGAAGGGGGAAGATTGTTTAGGAGGGCCAATCAATGGTCAGCTGCTCAAGCGGGGACCATTTCTAAGTTTTTGACACTGCTTCCACTGTCACTGTAAATACCATTTTATTTCAGTTTGATTAGAGTTTGTCAACTTAGTCTTCAAGTCATTTCAATATCAAATTTGAGTTAATTTTTTTTTGGTCATTTTAGTTTCATAAATGAGTCAGAGTCTTGTGTTGTTTGTTGAAATAATGACTCCATAGCCCAATGGATGAAGGCACTGTCTAGCTCTTCCCGAGATCTGTTGTTCTTGGCACCTCCAAGGAGCTACCATCCCCCATTAGAGCCAATGTTAGAGTTGGTCTTGTCAGTCCTCTATCAGAGATAAAAACTCTTCTGCTTTTCATTTTTAGGAGTCTCACTCCATTCACTCAACTACATTCTACTAGGGGCATGCCATAATTTGACGGAAATGTCATGTTAGTCATATCCCCTCATGTCTGGCACCTGCTAGCTTAGGTCTTTTAATCAATGTTCACTAAAGTCCATGACAGTCAATGTTTGATCTTTTAATGGACGAGAGTCATTTTTAGTCATTAGGTCTAGGGATCAGATAAATTGGTCTTCAAACATGTCCAATAAAGCCATGCAGGCCAGAGGGAGACACTTACAAAGTTGTGATTTAAAGATTTTCATCCTCATGTTGACCGATTACGACTGTTCTTCAAAACTCTGTTTTGAAGAAAAGTCAAACAGTGTGTCATTTGTGATAATTTTCAAAAAAAATTCCAGTTGATCTCTTCAGGCATAGTCATGGTTTCCTTAGCCAAATGCCATGTCATTCAACCCGTGCAAAAAGTGCCAAAAATTTCATCATTTTAGCTAAAAAATTCAAAGGGAAAAGTGAAATACAGAGTTGCATTAAATCAGGGAAAAAGTTGCAAAGCAGGTTTTGAAGAAACAAAAATCAAACCCATGACTCCAAGGTCTTTATATAAGATGCCCACAAGAAAAAAAAAATCATTGTGTAGACCAAGGATAGAGAGAAACATTGCAAAGTGATTTTGAAGAGTTAGCATGCCTTTTACGAGAGGTTGGAGTCATTTTCACGGGCGCGGCGCACAGAAAGAGGAGTGCGGCGCACATAGAGAGCGCAGCGCACAGGGTGTGACCCCACAGTGGTGAAACGACACGAGTGCGGCGCACACACAGAGCGTGTGCACTGGGTTTGTTGTGCGGCGCACACCTGTAAAGGCCCGATCTTGCTCCCAATTGCATCAAATCACCTTTGAATCAATTCCAATTGACAGGTAGGGTGGACATCTCGATGGCTCATGTATTTTTGTGAATATGATGATGGTTTAAGGCCATGTATAGTTGTAATAAAAACGCCTAAACCCTACCACTTGAAATCATCAAATCCATTGTTTCTAGGGTTGCAAATTGTTGTGTTGATGCCAAGGCTACTGTTTCACCTCTCATTTTTCCCCTTTTTCCATTGTTCCGTTCCCCCCATCCCATTTTTCCCTATTTTCCCTACCCTAAAATAGTACTAAACCCCTATTCCCTATCCCCTCCACTCATTTGTCAATGTAAAACTCCAAAACCCTACATTATAAAATCCCCAAACCTTCCTACATGTCCCTAAACAAAATTTTCCCCCATAACCCCTAATCCCATCATATTATTCCCCTTACTAACACTCCCTTTTTGCATTGATCCCCTTGGTGCCAGAGATCACAACAACACATAGTTTCACTACCATCATCAAAGGGCAGTCCAAGCACAGTCCATATACAGTAGTCGTTGCATCTGAGCATTCATCGAAGTATGAGGTGGAAACCCAAAGTGATTAATCCTCAGAAGAATAGGCTCCCCGAAGACATTATAAAAGTGGCAAACATGTTGGGGATGAACCAACCACCCTCACAGAATTGCAGGCCTGCCCTCTTGCTATGTCATGTTTGCAACATCTATCATGTTTTGAGTTTTGTCAAAGGGTGGCTAATTTTCGAGTTCATCATGCGCTAGCCCGTCTTTTTGTGCTTCACTTACATGGAGATCACTCTATCTTAGCCGGTGTCACCTTCACGCGGACACCTAAAGCTGTCTCATTAGCAACCGGCATACCGATTGTTGGAGAACCATTGCACAAGAAACAGAAGGTTGATTGGCAGCATTATGAGCCATACATTAAGGCTAGTTTCTTGAGGCAACTCCAAAGAGTCTTTCCATTCCGATATTTGAAAGATGAATATGCTCCACTCATGAAGTTGATCATGAAATATTTCAGCTGTGAGGGGAGGTTCTCTCATTTATATGCCTATCACATCAGGTTGCTCATGCACTTTCCCAGGGTAAGGATGATGAACATCCCCTATTTCATTTGTAGGAACATAGAGAGGATGAACACCTTCATGTAGCACAAGACCCCTCAACAGCAACTTAACAGTTTTTATCATTTTTCTCTAATTAAGATTTTGGTGGATCATCAGTTGGGATTACAGGGCATTACTTGGGATGACTTCATCTCCCATGACCTCT
Organism: Pinus taeda; assembly: GCA_000404065.3. NCBI lineage: Eukaryota > Viridiplantae > Streptophyta > Pinopsida > Pinales > Pinaceae > Pinus > Pinus taeda. The sequence continues at coordinate 5,138 of APFE030427973.1, forward strand.
TCAACACTTCATAGGTATTATAAGAGGTTGAACATGAGATAGGTGGTCCTTCTCATCAGTATGAGTGCCATGAGGCCACTACTATTCCAGTATTCATCACCTATCAGAGAGGCAGTAGACATTTGTTTGCAGCATCAAAGCGAGTGTTATCTGCACCCTGGGTGGAATGGGGCTCGTTTCCGACATTAGAAACACAGGTACAGGATAGGGGCAAGAAGCCCATGCATGAAAAGGGGCCATCAGGTGAACAAGAGGCCGACTTCATCCTCATTCATGATGATGATACAAATGCAGAGAGTGCCAAGCTTAGGAGGACCATCCAAGAGCAGCAAACGGAGATCCAAGCCTTGTCTCTCAATTTCGAGAGGGCCAAGTGGATTATAAGGTTTTTTGGAGCAGAGGACCAAATAGCTCAAATACCAGCATGAGATCATGGAGCTGCAAAACATCCGCGAAAATCACCAAGCTGCCCAACATAGGAGGATTGAGCTCACTCCATTAGAGCAAGAGATTAACAATGACCAAGAGTCTTGGCTCGAGCGTATCAACATCCACCTTGAGAGACTACTAGAGAACGCTGACAAGGACAAAACCATATTGAGGTGGATGGTTTATCACTACAGGGCACAGAACATCAGTTCAAAGGCTTGGATAAGGAGTTTGAGGGCAAAATTGGGGAGAGCGACAAAGAGACAGAAGAGGAAAAAAGAGAAAGATCGGCTCCGAATCTTGGCTGAAGCCTCTATGGCCCAGCACAACACTTCATAGAGGATCTCCAGCCCAAATTTCAAAAAATTGGGGGCAATTTGGGTCACTTGACAAATTTTTGGGCACAAAACAGGGTTTTCCTCCCTGTGCGCCACGCCACTGGCACAACGCTTAGGATTGGGAGCTCGAAATCAAGAATGGTTTGCATTTTAGGATTCATCATGAAAAATCATTACTATTGGTGCATGGACAAGAAGTTTGGGCAAGTTTTGAGTCCCCAGGAGGTCAAAAACACTCAAAAAATGACCTCTCTGCCCTTATTTTGACACACAGGAAGCAGTCTTGGGAGATTGAACTTTTGGAGGGGCAAATAAGCACAAAATTCAGAAATTCTACTTGGGTTGGAAAGTAGATAGGATAGGCTTTCTAACAAGCACACTTGGGCACAATTGGGACTTCAGCAGGTACCTCAAAAGTGCCTCCAAAGTGGCGCAGTGCATATAGATTTGGGCGTGGCGCAGAGGGACCCAAAGGCCAAAATCACTTCCGCTCCGCGACATTTCGATTCGCGACTTTCTCCAAGTGGGCCCACTCATTTACACTATATTTTTCTTGGCAACGAAGGAAATGTTTAAAAAGTATTTTCACTAAAGGTGGGTCCTATCCAAGTGGCAAAGGAAGGGGAGCAGTCACCCAAGCAATTTGTCATTTTTGTAGCGCTGCACCTGTCATTAATGGTTGGCTTTCCATTTCCATTTTGTAATGATTTGAAAAACTCCCCAACTGGGGGTTGTTCCATTTCCTAATGGAAAAGTATATTTATTGTATGGAAAACAATTTGAAAAGGGTTGTTTGTAATTTCTGGGAGACTGTGGGAGAGAAACTCAGTTCCTCATTGTATATTTTGATAGAGAATTAATGAAAGGCAATGGCTCTGGTTCATGAGATTCCTGTGGTGTGAGTGTAGAAAATGTATTCTCTTTCTGTTTCATATTTATTTCGTTATGTTTCACAGTTCATTCGTATTCATTTCCAATGAAATTTTCTAAGTAAGATAAGGTAGAATTCATGTTTATTGCTCTTTCTGTGGGAAAGTTTCACATTGTATGTTCTTCTTCTATTGACAAGGATTCATGTATTTATGCCCTTTTCACCCTCCTAAACAATCTTTCCATTTTGCATTATTTCAAATTTAATTGCTAGACTTTCTGCCTGTCTTGCCTCACGAAGTAATCTGTGCCTTTGTGTTAAATTCTCTTCTCATTGTTGCTTGTTGGTCCCATACATCCCAGAAACTCAGTCATTTATAAAAATTTGCTTCTTGTTTCCATATTTATTTACCTAGCCTAAAATCAATATTCACTGCAAGTCACCTCAAACCATATCGTTTCTTTATTCATTAAGTGTGGCACACAGAGAGCCCTCTCCTGTTCTAGTAGCACTAGCTACCAGACTGAGCGTGGTTTGTGGTTACCCTGAATTTGCCTTCCTTCAGGCTAAGGCAGATTTAGGTGCTAACAGGTGGGCCACTAGTTCCTTTATATGGAACTGTATTAGTCGTTGTCTTCTATCCATTTGTTGCTTCAGGAGTACTGAATCCCTACAAGCTCTCAGTATTGATGATAATTGAGTCAAACTGTTGCCATTCTTTGAGTAGTTTGGGATCAATATGAACATCTGAATCAATAAGTTCACCACCCTTTTCTTGTTCTTGCTCCTGCTCTGGTGTTTTTTCTCTCTCAAGAATTTGTTCTACTGCAGGAGCTTTATCAACAGCTTGCTATTCAGTTTCACTTGATTGGACTATTAGGGTTGTGGCTAATAGGTCTAGAGGTAGAGTTTGTAACCTCTGGTCTCTAAGCATATTAAATGTTTCCAGTCCTTCAGCTTGATACCTCATCATGGCCAATGTTCTAACTTGAAATAATGATTCAGCTGAGGAAAATAAATCATTGAATTCATCGGCTTTATGATCAAGCTTAGCGAGTTTGGCATGAGACATGACATTATAAGCAACCTGTCTTGGATCATATGGCTTGTTAGGAATTGTCGTTAGGTTCAAAATTAGTATATTTTTTGTCTCCTTCTCTACATGCTTGTAGTCATGCAGAGTGAAAATGCCACACCGTAAAGGGAAGTTTGGCCAAATATGCTTCTTTGAATCCTTAAGGGTTCTAGATGTCCCTTCTACTATTATTTGGTAGGCCAACTCCCAAGCTAACAATTTATCAAGCACATACAAGGGAAGAACATGGGGTTTAGTAAGGCTACCAAAAAGCCTTATGTAAGTAAATTTATCCTCCCCGAATCAACTGCCTACTACTGTTAAATCAACTTCTACTTCCAGGGATATCCTTGGAGCAGGTTTATTAAAAATATAATAATATATAGGGAGAATAAAACCATTGCAAATTTTATACAAATGATTTTTGTAATTCGCCTTCCATCACTGTTGGTGGTAAATGTGGATTGGATTCGGGTCTTGAGGATTCCATTTCCACCCAAGTATTGGATATTCCAAATTAAAGCAAATAGTATCCATAATATAAGCATTGTAATAGAATGGGGGAATAATCCGGGAAGTTTTATGCACATTTGTTCTGTACTCTAAAATTGTTGTAGCTAGTTTATCAGACAAGATATTAGCCCAATATATTACATAACTTTTGATTGCAGCTTCCATTAGGGGTACCATTTCTATGGTGAATTTGGCCAAATCATTTATTCCCCACATCCTACACATCATAGCCCTGGCATAAAAATAAGGGGAAGCCAACGAGTGAACAAAGTACTTACCCGATGACTCGTGCTTGTGCTTTTTGGGAAAATGTCTCCATTGCTTTATCAGGGCTGACACTGAATCATTCTCCTTTGCGAACACCTCCAACAAAACCTTGTTGTATCTCTTCTTAGGTCGAGGTACGTGGTACATTTTCATGAGATCCTCAAGCTGAAATGAGCCAAATATCCTCCCATCAACTGGGCAAAAGGTTTTGTCCAAGACTGGAATTTTCTCCACCACCCATCTCACTACGTCCATATATGGCAGGATTTTATCTCGCGCTGCTATTGTATGTAGATAAGAACAAGCTAATTCTTTAAGAGTCCCTTCCGATTTGTTAGTAGAATCGCCTGTGGCTTCCTCTGATAATTCCTCAGGGTCTTCGACTTCTATCATATTGTAAATGCTCTCCTAGCTCATGTTTCCTAGAAAAAGGCACACCGTATTTGAGATTAATCCTTTCTTGCTTGGTCTGTGATCTTTGACTGGATGTGTTGCTGCTGCAAACTTCTTTGATTTCTTATGCATTTTCTCTAGTTCTTTGGTTTCGGAAGAATTCCACGCAAACAGTTACAAACAGTGATACAGAGAAAATGTTTCTGCAAGCCAATATGATAATGCATATAATTAAGTTGATTGGCATAAAATACAATATAGTTAAGGATTACCATGGATGAAATCCTTTAAAAGATCCATCCTTAATTGCAATATTGAATAGCCGTTTAAACTGTCAATCATGGTAAATATCATCATAAATGTCCATCACGTCGCCCATATGCCAAATGATTGTTTCAAGCGTGCCTTAGATTTTAATGATCGATGATCAGCAATCACTTGCTAATCAATGATCGGGAGTGTCAAAGGGAAGGCGTTTAAGACTTCCTTTAAATATTTCCAATCACCGAAAGGTGATACAATATAATGCATGCAAACTTCCTTTAATATATTTGCTTTTCGAGATGTGCACCTAATTAATAGATCGCAGTCAGGAGTAAGCATGGGCTTTATCCCTTATTCATGTGACTCCTGCCGAGTGCCGATCGTCGATTGCCGATTAGCTTTATCACATCAGAGGAATTGATTAGGCCTCTTCAAATGTTTCTTTATTATTGATATGGCCGAGTCGTCGGTTGCCGATTACAATTAGCGTTATCGCATCAGAGGAATTGAGGGGCTTTGCTCTATTTTGTGTCGGCATTTGTTTTCCCCGATTTACCGATTGCGATTGCCTTTTCGGATTGGAGCATTGGGTGAGGTTGTTGTTTGTGTGTTTCCTTTAATATTGCGATATGCAATCTTCGATTGCTTTATCGCAATATTGAATGATTTTTTAATATTATAAAGGAAACATTTTATTTTTTATTTAAAAAGTTGTATAAAATAATTTAGTTACATCGGCGGTTTTAACAAGGATTTTTCTTATGATGAGGTACATACCATTTTATTCACACATCCAACTAAGTTTATTTTTTAAAGGGACCCATTTCATATTAAAAATTTTATACAAAATCTTAATATGAAATGGGGGTTTGTTGTATAGCACAACAAAACCTTGCATCCATTTCATGATTCCCTTAACCAAATTAATTTATCACATACCTGACATTATGATTATGACATCATATAAGAAATCTACATCATCAAACTCACACAATAATCAATCACATCGTTGAACACTGATATACCCTTGAAACCCCGTAGGGTGAAAACCAACAAATGTTTAATTTTATTATTAAACGCTCGTGAGGCTGTTCACCCCTCACTTAATGGCTTATAAGGAATTCCATCCCTTATCCATTGTTATAAAATATTACAATGAAATATCATTAAAATGTCACATAACTAGCTAAAAGCTTTTACATTTTTCACGAAACCCTTTACCTACATATCACCACTCTCTACATCCTTGTGGCATGATTGTTCTATCAATGTACAACACTGCAACTTCTACACATGAGCATGGACTGTGAGTTCTTTATCTACCACAATGTTAAACATCATTTTTTCTTTGGCACAAAACACCATCGTTTCCTGTCATTGTTGTCGTCAACAAGCTTTGGCAACAAGGCTTTCCAACAAGATTAGATACAATATTAATCAATCAATAATCAGTCTCTAAAAGTGATCTTTTAACATCTACTCATGTGCATGAGTTGTAAATATAATATCACAACATGCTTCTTCAAACAACGTTGTGCAAGTGTAAACAAATAACTATCAAGCATGTCATAATAATTAACTCGTACATTTATTCAAGTAAATACTTGTTTTACTTTCCACAAGACTTCTTCACGCTAATGCATATTTCACTTTAAAACTCTAACCCAATACTTCTACAAATCCATGTTTCTCTTTAAAATATATAACACAATAGTTATATCTTCATACATGTAATAAACTATTGTTTCTATGCTTTTGCATATGTGTTTTTTTCACATAGTTATTTTTCAAGAACCCAACATAGTTTCTCTATTATTTATGTACAAAGTTATTATGCCTTTGTTTCCATGAAATTATCACATTCACCTTTCCTTTGGGCATAAGAACTAAGATAACAATAATGGTAACCCTTTATGAACTAAACCATGCAATTAAATCAAACTATCCAATATGCAACACACAAATCCTTTACCTTTTTACTCACCAAAACATGTAACTTTTGCAAACTCTTGCAAAGGAATTAACACAAGTAACTTACCTTTCATGCATAAAAAGATATATCTTTTCCAAAGAAGATTCCTATGACTTATATTATCTCTGTGCATTTTATCTATGCATAGGTTATTATATTTTTCTCATAACTAACTATTGTTTTTCAAGAGAACTCTCTTATCCATGAGAATATTTCACAAATTACCCTCTTTAATCTATATTCACTTCCAAGAAAACGACTACAAAATCCCTTTTTAAGAAAAGAGAATTCATCCTTTCTTTTCTTACATAAAAGACATATGCATGTTATATAAAGACAATAAATGTTACTTATCTTTTAATGTTGCAAATATATATAATAACCATCTTTTTCTATATATAGTAATAACAATCTTTAGCTGCATGTAGTAATATATTTTCTCTACCAAGAAAAATATATAATAACAATCTTTATCTACATGTAGTAATATATTTTATTTATCAGGAAATATATATAATAATTAATATTTATCTACATGTAGTAATATATTTTCTTAACCGAGAAAAATATATAAAAATCAATCTTTATCTACATGCGGTAATATATTTTCTTTACCAAGAGGAATATATAATCTGTATCTACATGTAGTAATATATTAAATTACCCATACTAAGGTTATTTAAGTAAAAACCCTCTTTAGGTTATTCAAGTAAAAACCCTATTTTCTTTACCAAGAGGAATATATAATCTTTATCTACATGTAGTAATATATTAAATCACCCATACTAAGGTTACTTAAGTAAAAACCCTCTTTAGGTTATTTAACTAAAACCCTTCTCTTCTCTGCATTCTACTCATCCATTAGAAGAGAAAACTAGAATTGGAAAGGGTAAAATACTCATTATTTAGTTTGCAATAGTTTAAACCATTAAAAACTAATAAAAACTTACCTCTGCATCATGAATTGTCATAACTCTACACCTCAAATTACAAGGCACCATTGAATCCAAGCCAAATCGCCATTGTGAACAACCATTTCTCTGTTGTGTTTGTTGTCAGTCCCATGGTGTTTGTTTACAGTCGCTGTGATGCAGGAAAGTGTTCCCTCTGCAGACAGAGGCAACCCCTCTAGCCCTAGAGTGGGTCTAGTCACAAACAAGGACAGATCAACAATAGCTTTTCTTAAACAGTTAAAGTTAGAGGCCTACCTCAACCGGTGATCAATGGTTGACACCTAATCCTTGTGATTAGGTGAATATATGTAAATAAATAAATGAGAAATGTGAACAGCCATTGGGAGATGAACTGAACAGTCTCTCCCTCATGTATATAACAGACCTACCTGATTGAATGAATATACGAATAAATTTTTTGCTTAATGGAGTTACTTCCTAGCCTGACATGGTATCAGAGCTAGCTCCCTTTTAGCTCTCATGATCCTTGTAACTCCTCTGCCTGTATGCTATATTCTTTTTATACAGACCTGCACCTGACATTGCAAATGCTCCTCTGCCTGACACTGCCAATGCTACTCCTCCATACTGTCCTAACTTCCCTAGCATTTCATGATATTTATTAGCGTTGTCCTAGTAGCTTGCTCCACGTATTAGGTGGTAGCCTGAAATGTTCCTCTGCTCTCTGGTAGCCTATTTCACACACACAATTGAACGCTGGATGCTAGATGTTGTCACACTTTTAGTAATCTTTAGACCTTCGAATAAATGCTTCGGTATTTTTTAACGCTTGATGACAGACATTACTACGTTTTTGATTGTGAGAAGATGGAACGTTGTCTTGTTGCAACATAAACCTAATATGCATATGTGTGGTCATGTTTTGGATCTGATATGCATGGTTGACATGGTATACATAGCTGCTAAGCGCTAGTTTTCTTGTTCTCTTGTGCTGTGAAAGTTTATGGGAGATTGGCTTGTAAAATTCCGTGTTGAGGTAAATATGATTGTGAGCTTTTCTATGAATTTATCTTTGGAGGAGTGTTCTGCATTTATCTGCGTTCTAAATTCTGAGACTGTGAGGGCATTTAAATGGCCATGATATGCGTTGAAAAATATTTCAGGGACTGCATTGAATGGTATGCCTACATTCAATTCTTATGTGCATTGAACTGTCGTTCACATGCTATTGTTTGATTGTATTGACACTGCATACACCCTATATTGGAGGACCTAATGGTCGAAAGAGTCATTTGATTTTTCTAGGGAGGACTAAAGCAATAAATTACACTGCATGAAAAGGTCATTGAATCGAATACGCTAGGCATTTCACTGAATCGAAGCATTTCGTTTCGTTGTGTAATGTGCAAGTGGTAAGGGAGCTGATATCACCTACTGTGTAATGTGTAAGGTGCTCCTCTTTGCACCGTTTGTGGGAACGTCAGGTCTCTGCACAGCCTTGGAGTAAATCCTATCGGTGATTCTTGGGCTCGTTTGCGCCTCCAGGGGCATTTGTTCCATTGACATAGTAGGGGCGTTTGAAAGCTGACATTTGAACCCTGGCCTGACATGGTATCAGAGCAAAGAAGGTCTTAACATTGTGAAAGCAACACAACATTCAGTAAAATTTTATTATATAATCCTATATTGATATGGCAGAATGTTTGGTGGAGGCAAAATGTGCATGATGCGTTGAAGCTCTTCTGCTGCATATGCATTGATTTTTTTATTGGTAGTTGTGTATGTTTTGAAGGTCATTTTTCTCTATGTACTGAAGTTGTGATGGTTGTGATTCAATGGGTACATGAAAACCTTGTGTTAGAAGTTTTAGTGGATGATAATGCCCTTTGAGAATGCCCTTTTCAGTACGTTATTTACTCTATATTGGCATAAGTATTTTTTCTATCAGCAGAAGTATTTTTTGTTACAGTATGCATTCAAGAGGAAGAGGAAGATATTTTAGAGACCGGTGGGGCAGACACCCTCAAGAAAAAAAGGCATGTTTTCACTGCAAGCTACCATGGGAAAAAATTGAGCAGCAAAGAAACCAACAGAAAGGCAAAACTAATGATACACACAAAGGTAAAGCACCTGAATCCGCTCACTATGTTGTGGCACAATGTAATATTGGAGTATATGAAGATTTATTTAATGCTTCACTTACTTCCTGGAAAAATGATTGGTTGCTTGATTCAGGAGCAACCTGCCACATGACTCATAGAATTTTTTTTTTTTAAGATTTCACTGGCAATGTTGATGGAGCAGATCAATCAAAAATCAAGCCATTAGGGCTTGGCACAATCAGGCTTAAACTGCGTGGTCTTCCAGACTTTCTTCTGGATCACGTTCTATATCTCCCACAGCTCAAGAGAAACTTGTTGTCCTTGGTCCACATCCATCAGCAAGGTCATTCCATTCATATGTTTGATGGCAAGCTTGAGGTAAGAAAAGCATCTGACCACTCACTTGTCATGAGGGGAATAGAAGAAGAAAGGCTTCTCAAACTGCAAGGAACATCTGCTCAAGCACAACATTTCTCATATATTTCTCATCATGAAGAAGGTACACTTCCATCAAGTTTATTATGGCATGCTAGATTTGGACATTTGAGCTATGACAGTCTCCGCTTATTGAAGAAAAATGGTGTTGTTGGTTTGCCTACAATTCCTAGGAAACTTAAGCAATGTGATGCTTGCATTCTAGCAAAACATAGCAAACAATCTTTTCATGATTCACATTCAAGAGCACATAGGAAGCTTGAACTCATTCATTCAGATTTATGTGGTCCAATGCCTGTTCCTTCTGCAAATGGAAATAAATATATCATGACATTTATTGATGACTACACCAGAATGTGTTGGGCTTATTTATTGAAGAACAAATCTGATGCTTTCCTAACATTCAAGAATTTTCATAAATGGATTGAAAATGATGCACAATCTCATATTGGGTCTATTCGCACTGATAATGGAAAAGAATATGCATCAAATGAATTTGAAAACTATCTTCGCCAACATGCGATCAAACATCAAACAACTGTGCCTTATAATCCCCAACAGAATGGTGTAGCTGAAAGAATGAATAGAACAATCTTGAATATGGTACGATCCATGCTTTTCTTCAAAAATGTAAAGATAATGTTTTGGGCTGATGTTGTTCTATGTGCTGCATATATAAAGAATAGATGTCCATCTAATGCTATAAGAAACAAGACTCCTTATGAATTGTGGTATGGACATGTTCCTTCAGTAAAACATCTCAGGATCTTTGGTTCCACCTATTATGCTTTGATACCAAAGGTACATAGAAACAAACTTGGTGCTAGAAGTCGTAAGTGTATCTTCCTGGGGTATTCAAACACCTCCAAAGCATACCGCCTCGATGATGAAGTAAATAAAAAGTTTGTTGTATCTAGAGATGTAACTTTTCTTGAATCATCCAAATCTGACAATGTTGTTGAGCGGCAACTTGATCACTTGGATAGATTCCAAAAAAGAAATCATTTCAAGAATTTGATAATCAGATTCCACATCTTGAAGGGGGGATTCCTATTCTAGATCAACATGTGGAATCTTCTTCTGAAGAACACTCTCCCCTGACTGAAACTCCAACAACGAATGATGCTTTAAGTGATGTAATTGATAGAATTGGGAGACCCAATCTTGATTCAGTCCCAACTCAATCAACAGAGCAGCCTAGACCATCTCAGAAAGGTCCCCCAAAGTGGTTGATGAAGACACTTGAAAGTGTTCATCCTAATGAAATTGGAAAAACAGGAACCAGAAATTCAAACCGACAAAATGGAGGTGATGTAGATGACTCGAATGTTAAGAAAGGTTTTAAGTATTTTTAAAATTTTTAGTCTTTCTTTAGCTTAGAAAAACAAAACATCTAATCTTAAATCTATGAGTAATGATTGAGTTCGTGACACTCTCGAATGAACTTGTGACCTAGTGTTGAAAAACCTTGTGCTTTATAAGCACGTGTCCTTACATGGCCATATTATTGAGTTGGAATCCTATCTCCACAACTAGTCTTTGTCACAACGAATATGTGAATTATAAACTATTATTATTGTTGAAATTTAGTTGGAGTCAAGTAAGTGAAGGTGGCCCACAAGGAAATAAAAATGGGGTTTCAACGATCCAGAGCGAAGTACGTCCACCCGCATATTGAGCTGTTGTAATCGTTTAGTAAAATCAAAGTCGAGTCTATCGATAGGATGATAATCTTGCCAACCCAAATAAGAAATCGACGAGCAGAGTGGGTTGGGATTTCTGTATAATAGAGCAACAGCCCCCTTCAATTAATTGAATCAACAAATCAAATAATCTTTGTGAGTGGGGAGTCTTAAGTAATGGTTGGCAATGGTACTAGTTCTGCTACCAGTGGGCATTAGTGTTAATGCTCAAAACTGTGGCTATGCCAGTAGAGATTCCGTGAGAAAAACTACTGACAACTTTTTTATTAATCTTCCAACAATCCTTGACCTTTTTGAATTTATATCTACATTTTCTGTGATTCAAAGAATATTTGCCTTTACAAACTACAATATCAACGCGCTAACTCTCATACTTGTCAAAATAGATTTCTTATCAAAAAGTTAATAGAAAGAAAAAAAAAAATTGGAAAGAGTTTTTCATTTATAAATTATTGTTTTCAAATCTTCTTACATAGGCAGATAAAACCTATTTTTGATAATTTATAGATTTGATAGTTGAACCTATAAATGCAAATGAAAGAAACATTGATAAATTTTACATCACCTCAAAAATGTTGTTTAGAATTGAATTCAGCATCAAATTCTCAGTTTGTTATTTATCCATAAGTAATTTTCAATATCTTGGTGAATCACTTCCTTCAAATGATTACAACACCTTCCAATGATTACAACACATTAAATGTTCTTGAAAAAAAACAAGAAGTTTTGTCAATAAATATATTTAACTAGTTTTATCCCAACAAGTACTAAATTTCCTTTTAAGTGAGAACATTAATTCAACAAATTTATTATAAATTTTAAGACATTGAAGCACCTTATAAAACATTTTGACTTATTCTAGGCATTTTAACCAAATTTAATTTCAAGAAACTTACTCAATACTGAAAAGATATTTTAATTTTATTGTTTTTATCAAAGTGTATTTGAAGCATATTTTTTTATGAACTTAGGTTAATTAAACCAAAGTAAAAAGGATAGCAATATTTTTCCAAACAACTAAAAACATGGAATTGACTTTTTTAACAATATTGTAATTATTAATACAAATAAAATATTACACATTTTAAACTATAATATAATATGCAGCGATAAAATGTTAAAGTAATAAGATGAAAAAATTAAAATAAAATCAAATTGAATAACTTTCAAATTCTTTGACCTCATATAATTTAAAATAGTGAAAAATGGATAAAACTCAATAATAAAATTTGCATAAAATTGATGTATATATATGAGTGTATCTCAATGTGTTGTTAAAAGCTATCCATAGGATAAAGGTATTGTGAGAGTTTTTGCAGTGCTTAGTCAATCTCCCACTAGCTTGGGTGGCTCTGCTTCCCCACTCCCTCTATGGGTGCCTAATATAGATGTCTTCAATGCTTTGATCTCTAAGATGCTGAAATTCTAGAAGATGAAACCCTAAGGCTTTGTCAAAAAGCTTGAGTATATTTAGAAGGTAGAGATAAATGCTTCTCAATCTAGAATAAGGGCTCTTCAGCTTGCGAAACAAGTTTTAGTGGGCCAGATCATGGGGATTTGGCCTTCCCTGTGTTCCTTGAAGTAGTGGGTAAATAAAACTTGGCTACCACTAATAAAGGGTCAATTTTCCTCTTCTTTCTCTGGGAGATGGTTTTATACCTTCTTCATCGAGATTAAGGAAGATTATGACTCGACCTTGAGAAGAAACCCTTACTTCATGGGTTCCTAGGCTCTCTATTTAGATCATTAGAGCATGCATCTTAACCCAGAACGTGATGTTCCTTTAACAATTTTGATTTGGGTTAAAATTCCATTCATTCTTGTTTGTTGTTGGAACAACGCCACTATTGAAAGTATTGTAAATGCCTTGGGTAAATATATTGAATGTGTCGAGCTATAAGAGAGATTGCTTTCTTGTGCCAGGATCTGCGTGGAAGTAGATCTTGACAATGGGATTCTAGCCACAATAAATATCCTGGTCCCATATCCAATAGGTGGACTATGACCAAGTTCCTTTTAAGTGCAAGGTCTATCATGAGCACAGACACTTTGCTAGAAGATGTAAAAAGAAGACTGAGGAGCAACAAAATTAGGCATGAGCACAGACACTTTGTTAGAAGATGTAAAAAGAGACTAAGGAGCAACAAAATTAGGTGGAAAAACAGGATCAATGGCAACACCACAAAAGGCGAAGAGGACCATCCAAAAGACTAACAACCAACCACGACAAAGTGATCCAACAGGGAACAAAGGCAAGGGCGTAACCTCTCCAACCCAAGCAAAATCATTTTGAGGAGAGGGTACCAGGGTGCAAAGAAGGCTAATAACAATAGTTATGAAGCGCTCAACTTGGTTGAAGATGAAGAAGATATTTCCCCAAGCAATGTCTCTTGTGGAAGGACTCCAAAGCCTCTCATGGTCTTCTCAAGGATGGCATTCACATGGACAAGCGTGATCCACTCTTCTTTGGATGAAGGTGAGTTCCACTCTTCCTTGGACTGCGGCTCGTATAGCATTCACATGGATAGACAAGATCCACACTTCTTTGGATGAAGGCTAGTTCCACTCTTCCTTGGACTATGCTTAGTGTGGATTATATTTTTCTTTCAAATATAATTTTGGTTCAAAAACTAATATATGCCTAGCATGAGTTATTCATCTTTGAGGTATAATTTTGATTGAAAGTTATATATATATATATATATATATATATATATATATATATATAATGGATTATATTTTTCTTTGGAGTATAATTTTGGTTAAAGGCTAGTATATGTGTGGCCTGAGTTATATTCTGGCGTATAATTTTGGTTCGTAGTAAAAAGTATATATATACAACGTCATTTTAGATCAACCAGTAATGGGTAACAATTTGGGCATATTAAAAATGTGCATGTCTGCCACAAAATATTTGGCATGGCCAAAAAGCAAAGAAGTCGTGCTATCTAAGTGGGATCTTATGTCCAAGCAAGTGATCTTATGTCGTGACTTCTCACAACCGCTAAATCAATGAATACACTATTATTACTATTCAACATTGGCGTGGAGCAAGTATGTGCAAGAAGGCGCACTACAAACCAAAAATGGCTTCTGTTCAAGGATCCGCAGCGAAGCGCGTCCCGCCGCGTATTGATATGTTGTAATTTTTGTTGGTGTACATGCACTTAGACTAGCTGTGTTGGTGTACATGCACCTAGATTAGCTCCAGTTAACTTATTGCTTGCAAGAGGCACATGTACACATTAACATAAGATAAAGCACACTTAACTTTAGTTAGCTTTAGTTATTGCATGTACAACTAAGCTTAACTTAGTTTCTTTTATGTATTTATTCTAAAACTAATATTGCAGAATCAATTTTTCATTCTTTTCTCAATTCTTGCTTGCTTCCTTCCTTCTCTTGCAAGCTGGTTTATTGTTTTGCAAATCTAGATCTGTGTATCTCAAAAATCTTACATGGTATCAGAGCATTGGGATTTGTAATCAATACACAAGCAATTTTATTTGCAGGTTCAAAAGATTGAAGCAACAACAAAGAATGGAGTCTAAATTGGAGTTTCCACAATCGGCAATTCACACTCCATAAAATTGTTTCGAATGGAAGCCAAAGATTCAACTTCATCTCAGAAGTAGAGGTTTATTTCGAATAACCATAGAAATGGAAGTTGAACCAACATTGGCAATGGAGAAAACAAGATATTTCAATCGCATCGATGAGGCCTTCGGCATCCTATGTTTATCTATTTCTCCGGAACTGCTATTTCATGTTGAATCATGTTCAACTCCAAATGAAGTATGGAAAATTTTGGAAGGATGTTTGGAAAACAGGATGAAATGCAAGGTCACATTCTCGAAAATGAGTTAAACTCATTAGATCCGAGAAACTTTGAGAACATTCAAGATTTTTTCACAAGGTACAAAGCCTTGTTGGTTCAGCTGAAAGGATGCGGGATCGACAAATCCAAGCAAGAAAATCAGTTGATTCTTTCCATTTTATCAAAACTTGGTCCAGAGTATGCAGTATTCGTCTCTACATTCCACACAGTCAGATCTGCAACTGGTGCAGCTTGGAAGATGCCCTCACTGGATTCTTTTATTTAGTCTTTGATGCATGAGCAATATAAGCTCATAAAAATGGGCACACTTAAAAATTCCAATGTGCATGCACTTACTGTGCATGCAAAAGGAAAGGCAAATTCCAAAGACTATCAGAAAGGAAAAGGGAAGAAGGATCATGATCGAAGAAAGGGAGGACATCCCAAACCCCCTGATGGATCATCTGGCTCAAAGGAAAGGAAAGGAACGAAAGGGAAATCAATGTGCAATTATTGCCACCGTGGTTTTCATCCTGAATCTGCATGCATGAAGAAGACTATAGATCTTATGGCGCAGACACTCCAGCAACACAATCTTGGAGACCACATTCCTGAGAATGCTAAGAAGAAGTCTGGAGAAAAAGCACCAGATCCAAGAGGTAACGGGCATGCTTTGCTTGCTCTTCATTTTGCACCACAAGAATGGATCATCGATTCAGGAGCTTCACATCATATGGCTTCTTCAAAGGAATCCTTTTCTTCTCTACATGCATACTCAGGTTCTCCCATTCTCATGGGGGATAATTCTGCAGTTGCAGCAACTAGACAAGGAAGAGTGCAATTCGAAGATGGAAGTTTTGAAAATGTCTTGCATATTCCAAGGTTTTTTGTGAATCTTCTCTCAGTGTATCAGATGACACACACAGGCAGCGGAAGGAAAGTGGAATTTACCCGAGATTCCGTGAGCATTTATGACATGCAAACCAATTTGAAGATTGCATCTGGCAAGTTAAATGATCAATCTCGTCTGTATACATTTTCTGATTTTGTTCCTCAATCGGATTCTATTTTGCTACTTACGCATGCAAATGAAGAAAGTAGGATTTGGCACGAGAGATTTGGGCATTTGAATTTCAGATATATGCAACAACTTAGTAAGCAAGGGATGGTCAAAGGATTGCCAACCATTGAATTTTCAGATGGTGTTTGTAATGGATGTGCTCTTGGAAAGCATCCACAAGAAAAATTCGAGAAGGGGCATGCATGGAGAGCCTCTTCACCTTTGGAACTTGTACACAGTGATCTCATGGGTCCATTTCCGGTGCTTTCAATGAGCAAAACAAGATATGTGTTGTCATTTATAGATGATTACATGAGATTCACTTGGGTTTACTTCTTGAAACTCAAGTCTGAATTTTTTCAACATCTAAATATTTTCAAAGCGCATGCAGAAAATGAGTCTGGAAAACGCATCAAGATACTCCGCACGAATAATGGGACGGAATATGTCAACAAAGATATCAAGAATATTTGTGATGAAACAGGCAGACATTTGCAGCATACAGTTCCTTACACTCCACAGCAAAATGGCATGGCTGAAAGGAAAAATCGATCTTTGAAAGAGATGGCTTATTGCATGTTGCATGCAAGATCTCTTCCGTCAAAATTGTGGGCCGAAGCTATTAATTGTACCTCATACATCTAGAATAGATCTCCTCATAAATCTGTTACTAAAAAACACCTTTTGAGGCTTGGACCGGCATGCAGCCTGATGTTAGTCATTTCCGCATTTTTGGATCTCGAGTATGGGCCCGCATCCTCCAGAGAAGAGAAAGGCTTTGGAGCCTCAAAGCAAAGCATGCATGTTTGTTGGATATGCTGATGAAGTCAAAGGGTACAGATTGCTTGATATCCACACTGAAGAGCTCTTTATTGAAAGGAGTGTAAAGTTTGACGAAGATATTTTGCATGCACCAGTAGATGAACTTGTTACCAAGTTTCCATCACCACTCGTTGATGAGTATGAAGATGAAACTTCAGACCAGCATTCTGATGACGATGAGTCTCTTCCTGTGACCCCTGTTAGACCACGAGTTGTTGAACATCGAGATCATACTTCTGCACGTAGTTCGGAATATTCTCGACCACCTTCAACACAAAAATGGCGCAGCATGAGTGATATCCTTGATGATCCTGCCTCTATCCCTCTGTTTGAGGAAGATCCGCAAGCACTCTTAGCTATGGAGCCATCCATGCCCATGCATGCTTATATGATGCATGGATCTGATCCACAAACTTATGCAGAAGCAAATGGGCATCCTGAATGGGAAGCCGCCATGGATGAGGAATATAACTCTCTCATTGAGAACCAAACTTGGGATTTGGTTCCGCTACCTTCAAATCGCAAACTTGTGAGATGCAAGTGGGTTTACCGGACCAAGAAAGCATCAAATGCCCAAGTTAGTCGATATAAGGCACGATTGGTAGCAAAAGGTTTTCAGCAAGTACATGGTGTTGACTATGATGAGACTTTTGCTCCAGTGGCAAAAATGGACTCCATTCGGCTAGCTCTCTCCATTGCAGCAGCAAGAGGATGGGAGGTGCATCATATGGATGTGAAGAATGCATTTCTTCATGGTGATCTCGAGGAGGAAATCTACATGGAGCAGCCACCGGGATACATGCAGAATTCATCTCTGGTATGCAAACTAAAGAAGTCTCTCTATTGCCTCAAGCAGGCACCTAGAGCACGGTATGCGAAGATGGATTAATATTTGTTATCTCAAAATTTTGTACGCTGCAAATCTGATTCCAATGTTTATTTTCTGAAGAAAATTGACTCCTTGTTGATCATAGTACTCTACGTAGATGATCTTTTGATAACGGGTAGTTCAACTTCTGTCATTACTAACATCAAAACTGCATTGCATAAGTGGTTTTCTATGACCGACATGGGCTTGCTAAATTTATTCCTTGGACTAGAGATCCATCAACGTGATTCTAGCATTACCATTTCTCAACCAAAATATGCCAGAGATATTTTGGCGCGATTTCACATGAGTGACTGCAAGCCAGCAGCCACACCTTTCTTATCAGGGATAAAGCTTGAGAATGGCAAAGACACACCATTGGTTAATTGCACATTGTATCGCCAGCTTGTGGGAAGTCTTCTTTATCTCACTCACTCCTGTCCTGATCTCTCCTATGCTGTCGAAGCAGTTTCCAGATACATGTAGGAGCCACATGAGTTACGCTGGAACATTGCAAAGCGCATCCTTCGATATGTCCAGGGGACAATCACCTATGGGATTCATTATGCAGCCAATTGTTCTTTGAATCTCATCGGGTTCACAGATTCAGACTGGGCTGGTGACACCATTGATCGCAAGTCTACTTTCGGTTATGTACTTAGTTTGGGATCTGGCCCAATTTGTTGGTCAAGTAAGAAGCAGGCTGCCATTGCTTTATCATCAGCAAAGGCCGAGTATATAGGAGAAGTAAATGCCACTATTCAGGCAATTTGGCTACAACATTTCCTATCTGAGCTTGGGATTAGTGTCCATCATCCAACTGTCATCTGTTGCGATAATCAAAGTACGCTAAAGTTTTGCAGAGATCCAGTGCAGCGGCAGCGTACCAAACACATCGAGATCCACATGCACTTCATTAGAGAACTCATTCATGATGGGATCATCGATCTTCAGTGCTGTCCTAGTTCCGAGCACATTACTGACATCTTCACCAAGACTTTCACTGAGCAGAAGTTTCAATTCCTGCGAGATCGTCTCGGGGTGAAGGACACGACTGCCTAGCACTTGTCTTTTCTCTACTTTTGCATTATATTTTGAGGGGGGGTTTTCTTCCCACTGGGTTTTCCCTCTTTCCTACTTTTTTATGCATTGTATATGGGTACCTAAAATGGTTATGTTGCAGGAACTCATTCATTTTGCATCACACTCACCTAAGTTATGCTTAAGGGGGGGTGTTGGCGTACATGCACTTAGACTAGCTGTGTTGGTGTACATGCACTTAGACTAGCTGTGTTGATGTACATGCACCTAGATTAGCTCCAGTTAACTTATTGCTTTCATGTGGCACATGTACACATTAACATAAGATAAAGCACACTTAGCTTTAGTTAGCTTTCGTTATTGCATGTACAACTAAGCTTAACTTAGTTTCTTTTATGTATTTATCTAAAACTAATATTGTAGAATCAATTTTTCATTCTTTTCTCAATTCTTGCTCGCTTCCTTCCTTCTCTTGCAAGCTTGTTTATTGTTTTGCAGATCTAGATCTGTGTATCTCAAAAATATTACAATTTTTCGTAAAATCTGAGGACTTTTTAGCCCATTAGGATACTGTAATTGGTGTCGTTTTATGAAGTATGGTTCAAATTCCCGATAAGTTAACCCCAAAAAAGCTTTTATGTGAATCATCTGAATCAAAGCATAGTCTCGCATTTGTGCAAAATCTTTCAAATAAAAGACTCAAGCAAATGTTATTCTTTAAGAATTATAATATGATGACGACTATATGGTTATTAAAAAATAGTAAAGGCTTAAGAATTTTTCTGTCATTCCCTTAGTTGGATTTGTCAAGTCACTTATCTTTGTTCAGCCTAAACACTTTGTAACAACGTGAATACACATAATGTGTAGGCCATGAATATAGATATGTTCTTGGTAAGTTCGCTTCCTATTCTATTGATTATATTTATTTTCAGCTTAACTAGAACAAATCATCATCATATTATACCTTATTGTAAGACTTGGATCAACAATCCCTTTTGTTGTTGGGCACCATAGGCCATAGAAGATAAATATTTTATAGGGAAGGCCCCCTAGCGATCTTGGACCATCCTGAAGAGTGGGAACATAAATTAAGGTGATAGTGGTTTATTTTTCAAATTCCACTAAATTGTTTTCAGATGAAGATCTTACACTATTTGGTGACACTTCGTGTGGTAACATGTAGGTTAAAAATCATTCTATGACTTTCCACATGCTGCCACGATTTCAACAAACACTGAAAAAATTCTTCATTCTGAAATATTAAATAAGGATACATTAATGTATGAATTTTTTTTGCAATACTAAAACATAGACCATTTACAATAAAGAAGCAATATTTGCCACCATATTCATCTAGACTAAAAGCGGGGAGACGAAAACTAGAACTACAATATTCCTAACATCTCTTCTTGTCGCTAAACCATATTATCCATTGCTAACCAAAAACAAATTAAAATCTAGTGGATTAACCTAAATAAATGTATAAACATTGATAGCATGAGACATATTCATATTAAAATCTAAAACACACACACAAAAGTACAAAAGTACAATACTTCAGCAAGCCATACCTTCATTAGTTGCACAGATGCTACAACTGTTCTTTCGCAACCAATTCCTACTACCTCTATTTTTCTGGTGATTTCGCTCAATGCCAATTCCACTACAACATGAATTCATTACTCCAATCACCTAGTAAGTTCTAGAAACGAACCACTAAGATTGAGCGAGTGCAAGTCCTAAGCACAAATCAATGGTCATTTTTCTTATGCCGATAAATCTGCACAAGTTACTCATTGAGTATTGCATAATAAATCTGCATAAGATATTTAATATGTTTTGAGAAAGTTTAAACAAACGAGTAAAGTTTGTTACTAGAAAGAAGCTTAAATATATGAATTAAGTAGGAAAAAAAATAAAGTACATGGTGCTATTGAGAGCAGGTTATTTTGCAAAACGAATTTAAATAAAATAATAAAAACTGCTAACCAAAAACAAATTCAAATTTTATGAACTAACCTAAAGAAACTACAGGTATTGGAGAAAACTAAGCTCAAATAATGATCCTTGAAGAGAGGATAACATTTACTATGAGTGGGAAATGGTATTATGTTTAGTATATTCAAATATGACAAATAAGTGTACTAATGTTTTTATGATGTCAGGACTATAGAGGATAAATTTATGAATTTATGTACGGTCTTGAAAACTAGTATAAGTTTCCAGGATAAGTTGTAATGCTTTCTGACATTTGGAGGAAGATTGTAATAAGTAGATTTACCATATTTTTTTGCTGATATATGAATAGGTGGTATTGATAAGAAACCAAGTCCAAGAAGGAAAAAGAGTCTTGAGCCTTTTGAATTTGCATTTAATGTGTACAAAGTCCTTATCACATAATAAATCTGCATAGGATATTCAATGTGTTTTGAGAAAATTTAAACAAACAAGTAAACTCTATTACTGGAAAGAAGCTTAAATATATCAATTAAGTAGGGGGAAAAAAGTATATGGTGTCATTGAGAGCAGGTTTTTTTTTTCAAAACTAATTTAAATAAATAAATAAAAATTGCTAACCAAAAACAAATTAAAATTTAGTGAATTAAACTAAATAAATGTATAAACATTGATAGCCTGAGACATGTTCATATTAAGATCTAAAACGCATACAATGGCACACAGGAAAAAAAAAAAGTTAAAATGAGAAAATTGCACAAACGAAAACCAGAGAGAAAACAAAAGTACAAATACTACAGCAAGTCATACCTTCAATCAGTTGCACAGATGCTACAACTATTCTCTTGTAACTAGTTCTTGCTACCTCTATAGTTCTCCTAATTTCTAGGAATGAAAGAACTATATTGGGACAGTTACTCTAAAAATGCGACAAATGAAATTAGCAATATCATTTGTAATTTAATAATCTTGTAGATTAAACATAAAGGTCATGATATACCAACCCATTAGTGACAACTTCCTATTTTAGGATTTATTCTTGATACAAATACTCTCAGAACAAGAGGGCAGACCTATAGATAGCATTTGGAATAGTATTTTGCATGTTACAGAATCAAAATGCTTTTGTTTGTGAGTGTTAAAGAATCAAAATGCATTTTCGGTTGAGGTGAAAGTTGAAGTGGGCATTAGGTGACTCTTATTAGGAAGACGGACATAAAGAGGGTAAAGGAAATATACACCTTCAAATGAGCTAAAAACAACCCAAAAGCAAGTCATGCTCAATACCACCATATCACAGCCTCCACGGGAGTATTGAATGATATTGAAGATAAACTATCCATAATCGCCAGAAAAAATTCTCAAAATGGCCACATCTGTTTTGAATCCATCAAGAATTTGGCTTTTCTGTAGGGTAGAAAGTACCCTCTTTTAAATGAAGATACCTTAATGGATGTTTAACATCTACGAGTACAAATGCTTCAGCATTTCAAAAAGTGATCCCTTCTGAAAGGAAAGAGCCTTACCTGCATTATTCCTACATCTTATGCATTTGCAGACGTTGAAAACCGTTACCAAAATTATGATTTTCTAGTAGTGATTTATCAATTGCAAACAGATAATTCTCGATTTATATTCTTTACATCAATATCCTTATTTATTTAATCATTTTCTCCTTCAAGCACCAAACTGAAAATTTTCCAGGGAGTTAAAATTTAATGGGTTTTTCTTTTCCTGATAGTTTTGTGGTCCTTAGGTGGTACAGATTGTATCATATTCTGTGATATATTGTGTTGCAGAATTAGAATAATTATAGTTGGCTTTTTACTTAAGAAAATTGGATGTCAATATTATGTCTTGTTTGGAGGACCTTGTTGGGGGTGTGTGGTATCGAACTTTCAATTTGAATTTGTGGTTATAATTTTGGCATTGTATCAAACAACAATAAGCTTTAGATGTATCAAGCACATCATCAAGATGTGCTCAACATTCGTGAATTGAGCGAAGATTCAAGTTTTGTCCTTATGGCTTTTAATCTTACAGCAAGGATGCATATATCATAATGTGTTCTGTGGAAGAATCTTATATCTTTTGCATGTATGAAGGTTAGATCTTGGCTATAATGGATTCCCTAGTGTTTCATAATAACAGTGTTTGCATTTCCAACCATGACTGGGTTGTTGTGGTATAGTTAGAAATCAAATTCCAACCACATGTTAATGAAGGTAATGTCATAATTGATTTGTTCTCACACATTTCCCCTATATGACTATAAGGAATCTTGAACCAATATTCTTGTGCACTCTTTATTAACAATGAACCCAAGATTGAATTTTTGTGAATCTATACAATAATATTTGCAAAAATAATATCTTCTCTTTTGGAAAAGTCTTCAATAGTGGCAACATAGGAATTTCCTTCTTTACGTCAGTGCTTTAATTATTTACTATGTGATGATCCATATTTATCACCATGTAGAAAGAAACAATCATTGGAGCACCTCAATACTTTGGTCATCCACTTATACAATTGAATTTTAGATTTCAACAATGATGTCCATATTACTAGGTCAATATTAAAGCAAAATTTGAAGAGAACACAACACTATTTGACGCTAAAAAAAACAGTCCATAAATAAATTAAAGCACAATAACTAGGTCAATATTATCCATGAGCTAGAGATGGAACCATACCTAAAATACCATTACATTTTGATATTTCGACTTTCCTTGGAACAAAACCTTTTCAACTTTAGGGAGTGGGCCTCACCTGAAAATTATCATTACATAAAGACATCAGACAAAACAACAACTTATGGCAAAAAAATATCAAATTATATGGAATGAATTTTAGTTTTGAACAGCTTTTGTACCTTTAAACTAAACCCCCACCATTTCTCTAAAATTGAATAACTATATTATAAACAAAAAGTCACATAAAACAATTTGTGGGGAATTTATGCAACATACATTTTCCCACTATAGTGGATCTAAAACATGATATAAGACTAACCCAAAACAATACAAATAAAGAAAACCAGGTAGAGTTGTAGTTGGTAAGGCAGTATATAAATATCATCACATACAAACTTGGAAGACAATATATATAACAAGACATTAAAAACAAGACTCACATGAATTTTAATTTTAAGGAATTCCTGCACTTTAAGCTAGACCCCATCATTCCTCTGAAATTGTGTCTCCTTCCATGAACTGGTATTTCCATCTAAAAAGGAATTTACAACGAAAATACACTATTGTAGACTCCATGTAACTATAATCCACAAAGACATTGTTCGGGCTAGAAGGCTAAGACTGGATTAATTAGACCATAGTTCCTTAGATTTCTAAACATAGAATTGACGCACGAAAAATATGAAGCTTGGACTAGACTCTAATATTCTAATTAAGGGGAACTTGAAGCAGACAACACTAGAAACTTCACACAACTCTAATGCACAAAAAATATCTCGAACTAGAAGCCAAAAGAAAGCTAATTTCGCCATAGTTTCTACACTTTTAAGCTTATAAACGTCGATATTTAGCACTTTTTCTTTCATCGGCAATGCAAAATAGTATATGTTTACAATCACACTCCAAAAAAACCCTAATTGCAGATAAGTGTTGCGCATTGTACAGCCCTAGTGCTCTAATTACATATAAGTAATGTGTGCATTTTACAGCGTTGGTGGTGGGAGTGAGTTATCCACTCTATAAGTGTGTAATGGTACATTAAATCCAAAAAGTACATTGGATGCACTCAATAGGGACAACACTATATCAAACTCTGATACTCACCTGAATTTCGTGAAGTTCAAGAATTGTATTATAAACCCATCTAAAGCCATAGAATGACACTAAAGTTTAGAGTCGCACTTAAAAAGAAGTTTAATTGCATTTACAAAAGCAAGCCGAATTGTACAGGCTGGGTGGACATGATCATCAACATCTACATGATATATTGGGTGAATTCAACATGAACTCCAGCGCAAAACCCTCTAATAACCAGCCTCTGAATTAATAGATATATAACACATCTTTCAACTACCAGGTGCATATAAAACTCCAGTATAGAGATGGGTTTGGGCAAGTGAGCATCCCAAAACGACCCAATGAAATCCAAAACAAAACAAAGCAGTGAATTTGCATTGAGAATACCGACATGGGTCCTCAAACTAAAACAGAAGCAATCCATAATATAACAACTGCAAAACAAAAAATAGGGGGGTGGATTGAAGCTAACGAACCAGGCCACATAGGACTTATTTCAGAAAACCATCCAAGAATAAAAGATGGGTAACTCCATCCATGGTGTCCACATAGGAAAGTGGGTGGTCTTCTCCTTCCTCTTAAGGCCTAATTGCTTTATGCACATATCGAAGCCATTGTTGTTGCTGCTATTGTTATTGTTCTTGCCGATGGATTGAATTCAGTCACACAGACCGAATCTACCTTTCTCAAAAAGATATCCTCAAGTTATTCCACTCTATCTCTGAAATAGAAAATAACAATAAAATGCTAAAATACCAATAAAACACAAACACAACAAAATCGCCCAAATATGTGCTTCCTTCACTCAAAGTCGTCGCCCTTTTACTACATGTAGAAGTCATGGTTGGAACTTGGAAGTAATCATTAACAGGTGAGGGTGATGGTTCACAAGCATACAATGAACTAGCTACAAGCTTGATTAACCACAGTTTGATTCCAAATTATGGTTGTACTGACAGAAGTGAGGTGCATTCTATATTATTGAGACATGTAAATGGATGCCTTACCTGCATCTTATCAGTGGCAGATGCTGAAAACCATTACCAAAATTATGATTTTCTAATAGTGATCAAAACTTAAAACAAAACTGCTAAATTCAGTTTTATATCCCATGAAAATAACATCCATAGAAGAAAAAGATATATAGAACCCGTCAACACAAAACTATTAAAAAAATACTTAAATTGAACTCAACAAAAATTGTTTTACGTAATATGAGTTCCTGCTAGATGCATTAACATTAGCTTTCAATGATATCATCTAAAGAAGCTAAGGAACCAAAAATCTTTTTTAAGAAATGGATCTTGTAGTAAAAACAGGTAAAAACAAAAATAGTCTTAAATAAATGTAAGAATGTGGAATCCATATGGAGCTCAAGTAGCCATATAAGAGACCACCCGACAACGAAGAACACCGTCATGAGAGATCTAACAGGGGTTTGAAAACTCAAAACCATTGGTGTCTCTCTCAATTTTAGTTTGCCATACATGTAACAACATCTACCAACTTATTTCAACAGTAGACACTTGACTAGGTCTGGAATATACCCAATAGTGCCATACTTCTACAATAACCTGAAATGACCGAAACAGAGTCTATTTCATGACATAACCAGAGCTTAAATCATCCATTGCGTGATATGATGTTACAATGAGCAAATTGCACATAAGAAAACTAGAGAGAAAACAAAAGTACAAATATTGTAGCAAACCATACCTTCAATCAGTTGCACAGATGCTACAACTGTTTTTCGCAACCAGTTCATGCTACCTCTATTTTTCTAGTGATTTCGCTCAATGCTAGTTATGCTACCTGCTACAGGAGTTCTTTAGCAACAGGTTCTTGTAACCTCTGTTCTTATGGTGATTTCGATTAACGAAAGGTGGAAGAGTGTAAATTTGATATCCATTTAATTACTGAATTGATTACACCAGTGCATTGTTACAAAAAAACGATATAGACAGATCTCCTCATAAATTCAATTGCTTCAAGGTGTTAAAACCGAGACAAGAAAGGAAGGAAGGGCGTGCTCCTTAATGAACATTACACTCGTTAATTAATGAATGCTCTGTAAAGTGTTTCCAAAGAAGGGAGAGCTAGGTAGAAATTCAAGGAAAAATCAAGTCAAGGCTAAAGCGGGCTAGGAAGGAAACAGAGATTATGGAGGGTTGTAGTCGCCAAATGCAACCCACTTGGCTTTCGATTCTCCTCCCTACTTCAACAGGTTCCAAATAAACCCAAGATTTTTGCTCTTGATTCTACAGGGAATTTTTGCTTTGGCTTATAAATGTAGTCGAAACACAACTTGTATCTGAAATCCATCTCGATGCTTGAAACCAAATGCGCAATAACGATATGTTGGAATGACCTAGGCCTAGAATTCAAGGAGCGCTTACTATGGTTTTGATGGGGTGTATCGCTCAGTCGACCTAGCTTCCCGAGCCATAGTCGATGTAGCTTCAACGGAAATGTGCCCCACTAAGACCTGGAATTGGTAGAAATCATCATGGTATATTACATTTTTAGGGGTTTTCTAAGCGTTGGCGTTTGAACAAATTAATATGCACTTAATTATCGAATTTATGACACTAGTGTACTGTCACAAGAAAATGATATAGACAGATCACATCATAAATTCAATTGCTTCAGGGTGTTAAGCTAGCAATAGATGCCCACGCGGGGAAGAGCTTCACAATATCTGGCAGCACGTCATTCCAAATGATGGACAACAATGAGAACAGTATTATAAAAGTTACAAATTAATTTACAATAACATGTCATGTCACCTATCATTTTCCACACGGTGAAAATGAGTTGTCATTATTTAATAAGAAATCTGAAGTAATGATTACTAAATAAGAGTCCCTTTCTTTTGCACCAATCAGAAATTAAATAAATTTAATTTAATAATTGTAAAAAATAAATTATTTATAAGTTCTATTGTCCACTTTATATGTTTTTTACAAATTTTGATCAACAAGAAATTAATTGAAAGTTCAACATATTTTTGAGTATATTATACCCTAACTTGAATAAGCTATACCCTAACCATAAACTATTTATTTATAAGTTCTAATGTCCACTTTATATTTTTTCTAAAAAATTTAATCAACACTTCATTGATTGAAAATAACCCCAACTTAAGTACGTTATACCCTAACTCCTTTCCGCGAGGATAATAACTTTTTTCTACAAATATAGATATTAATGAGTACAAACAAAATAGAAACTACAAATATAGATATTAATGAGTACAAAAGTATTTCTTTGCCATCAAGAAAACAATAATCCTCTCCTTTAATGTCATACCCTAACACATGAAAATACGACCACGTGTAATATACCATCTTCGGATCTTATCTCCAAGCCACTGATGTTATCTCGTGACTTCTCACAACCGCTAAATAAATGAATAAACTATTATTATTGTTCGACATTGGCGCAAGGTGGCGCACTACAAACCAAAAATGGGTCTGCTCAACGATCCGGAGCGAAGCGCGTCCGGCCGCGTATTGATATGTTGTAATTTCTCGTTAAAATCTGAGGATTTTTTAGCCCATTGGGATACTGTAATTGGTGCCGTGTTATGATTGTTCAAATGCCCATGCACGTTCACAATGTTGACACTGGACGTTGATACTGGACGTCGCTTGTGGGAATTCACGTGTGAGTTTTTTATTTGGAAACATTATCTTTATCGTGGAACATTGGCATGGAGAAGCTCTGTGAAAATGGGTGCGTTCAACCATCCTGAGCGTTCCGCCGCGTGTTCAGCTTTTTGCAATTCTCTCATAAAATCGAAGTCTATTCTAGGGATAGGATAAGAGCGTGGAAGACCGGACCGCAGCCGCCGCGTATTGACTGGCTGCAATTGTTTCTAAAAATTAAAATCTATAATGGTCTTGCCGACCCAAAGAAGAAAATGAGGAGCAGAGTGGGTCGGGGTTTCTGTATAAATAGAGAACGAACTTGAATCAGCAAATCAAATAATATCTGTGAGTGGAGAGTCCTAAGAAACTGTTGGGCAAGGGATTCTACACTTACAAATGCATATTCTGGATTTGGCACCACCGGATCCGCCGACGTCACAAAGAGAGAACTCGCGGCTTTCTTCGCTAATGTTATGCACGAAACTGGAGGTCTATATTCTGCTCTATCATAATTATTTACCTAGTAATCCTGTTTCTTTGCTTTAATTGCCATTTATCCTCCAATCGATCTATAATTTGATTTCAATTTGTTCACTGTCAATTGATTAATCTTTGTGTCATGTCAGGGATGTGCTACATCAATGAGAGAAACCCTCCCATGAACTACTGTATGAGTTCAGCCACGTCGCCGTGTGCGAGCGGTAAGAGCTACTATGGACGTGGCCCTCTCCAGTTGAGCTGGTATGTATGTGAAAACTCTACACCCGCTAATCACATCTCATCTCCTCTGTAATGGTAAAAAAGATTGAGACTAACAATTAGATTGTTACAGGAATTACAATTATGGAGCGGCTGGGCAGAGCATTGGGTTCGACGGGGTGAACAACCCAGAGAAGGTGGGGCAAGACTCCACCATTTCGTTCAAGACGGCCGTTTGGTTCTGTATGAAGAACAGCAACTGTCACTCCGCCATAACGTCAGGGCAGGGCTTCGGTGGCACAATCAAAGCCATCAACAGCCAGGAATGCAACGGCGGAAACAGTGGAGAAGTGAATAGCAGAGTGAACTACTACAAGAATATCTGTAGCCAGTTGGGTGTGGATCCTGGAGCCAATGTTTCGTGTTAAATCTATCTTTTTTTTCCTGCTTGCTAAATATATGAATAAGACATCAATGATCATTGATGTCCATGGCCACCTACTAAATAAATATTGAATTGCACATTTATGTACATATATCATCTTCATTTTTGTTGAAGTGAGGTTTT
>APFE030427977.1:0-10034 GCA_000404065.3 Pinus taeda
TTTTATTGCATATGTTACATCGATAAAAGTGTTGGATGTAACATATGCTAAAAAGGAAAAAGGGATGTAGAATTCTTACGTCCACTTTAATTTATGGCTTACATAACCATTCTTATATCTAGCTGTTGTGTCTGGCCATTTGAATATCACGCAACAAACTTTTTTATATATTTGGACTGTTTGCTAAACTAAACAACAGATAATGAACCTTTTATTATTTATTTAATTTTTAAAAAAATCGCGTCATAACTAAAGAACTTGATATTCCTTAGAGAAATAATTTTGAAATACAACAACATAATCTTTGCAAATTGCGATTGAAATTACAGAACACAAACTCAACTAATAATTTAGAAACTTATGCGAGTTGCTTGATGGTTTAGTACATGTGAAACCTGGCAAAACGAACCAAATATATAACAATATTTCTTTCCTTATATTAAAATGACCACGCACATATGGATGTAAGAGTGGTCAAGTAACAGTTCAATCAAAGTATGGACGTAGCATTTTTTCCTCTCTTTCTCTTTTTGCATATGCTACATCCATTTAGATATTGGATCTAACATATGCTAAAAAAGAAAAAGAGATGAATAAATGATACACTGATACTCTAATTTACGAGATACATAACCAGTCTTACATCCAGATGTTGTATGTGGTCATTTTAATATGAGACAACAAAGTGCCTTATATATTTGGACTATTTTTTAAACTGAACAATAGATAATCAGTTTTTTATTATTTAATTTTTGACAAAATCATGTCATAACTAAACAAATTGATATTCCTTACAGAAACACTTTTGAAATACAAATGACAAGCTTTGCAAATTGTAGTTGAAATTACCAAACACAGGTTTAACGAAGAATTTAGAAACCTCATACAATTCGCTTAATTTTTCAATACTAGTGAAACCCTGCAAAACAATCAAAATATATAACAATCTTTGTTTCCTCATATTAGAAAGACCATGCACATGGTAAGAGTGGTCATGTCACAGGTAAATTAAAATATGGATGTAACATTTGTTGCTCTCTCTTTCTTTTTTTGCATATCTTACATTCATTTAAAGATTGGATGTAACATATGCTAAAAGAGAAAAAAAGACAAATAAATGTTACATCCATACTTTAATTTATGGGTTACATAACCACTCTTACATCCAGATGTTGCATGTGGTTGTTTTGATGTGAGGAAACAAAGTGTGTTATATATTTGGACTATTTTTTAAACTAAGCAACAAATAATCAATTTTTCATTATTTATTTTTTTACAAAATCATGTCATGACTAAGCAGCTTGATATTCCTTGTAGAAACACTTTTGAAATACAAATGACAAAATCTTTGCAAATTTCAATTGAAATTATCAAACGCAAACTAAACTAAGAATTTAGAAACCTTATACAAGTCACTTATTGTTTCATTATACATTACCACTCTTACATCGAGATGTTCTATGTGGTCATTTTAATATGAGGCAACAAAGTGTGTTATATATTTGGACTATTTCTGAAACTGAACAGTTCAAATAATAAGTTTTTTTATTATTTATTTTCTAAACATAATCATGTCATAACTAAACAACTTGATATTCCTTATAAAAACACACTACCACATCAAGGGCACTTTTAAGACAATTTTTTTAGAAAAAGGAAATCTTTTGTCTTAAAAAATCACTTTCTATTTTAGTTACATTAAAATTTAATATCAATTGATTTTTCATAAATCTAAACTTTAAGACAAAAATAGTTTGAGACAAAAATATTTTAAGACAAAACTTTATATTTAAGACAAAAATAGTTTGAGACAAAAATTTAAAGGAAAAATTTTGTATTGAAGACAAAAACAATTTAATACAAAATTATTTTAAGATAAAAACAATTTAAGGCAAACTTATTTTAAGACAACTTTATTTTTAAGACAAAAACAGTTTGAGACAAAAATATTTTAAGACAAACTTTATATTTAAGACAATGACCACTCTAGATGAAACCTATTCAATACAATTAACAATTAAGACACAAACATATCAATTTAAGGCAATATTATCTAACAAATGTAAAATTGACTCTTATAGTGCGCCCTAAGTCCAGTGTCTTGCAAACAACTACTGTCTTGCACCTATACTAAGGTTGTTATTTTAAATACCATTCAAATTATCTTATATCAAGACAACAATTTTTT
This sequence comes from Pinus taeda, assembly GCA_000404065.3. Lineage (NCBI taxonomy): Eukaryota > Viridiplantae > Streptophyta > Pinopsida > Pinales > Pinaceae > Pinus > Pinus taeda. The sequence goes on from APFE030427977.1 coordinate 2,189, forward strand.
GGGCTCTTTCTTTTGTGCGGGTAGTCGACTATGAAGAATGTGACAACTTTTACTAACAATAATTCTCGGACATCAATTCCTCTTCCATCCCTTTCATGAAAGTTGATACGATAAGAGACAACTTGTATATCATTGCATTCGGAACTACTACATGGAGGGGGATTTTAAGATAATTTTTTAAGAGAAAATAAATATTTTGTTTTCAAATTTTCAATGCAAGGTGCTTGTAAAAAAAGGTAAAGGTAAAGGATTAGGGGTCCATCTACTAGCGTTCACCAAGTGGTTGGTTTACCATGGCTGAGGTGATATTCAAGAAAGGACAAGCATTCTTGAGACACATAGCCACGGGAAAGGTGAAGCAGGTCAGGGTTCTTGTGAAGAACATGTATAAGCTAGATGTGGAACACTGTGCTGCATTAAGCACTAAGGCAGAGAAAGTGCAGGTCGTAATGTTGATGAACATTCACACTAAATACTTGGTCATTTGCATCATGGTACCTCAAGTATTATAGAACAAATAACCAATGGCCTCCCTAAAGGAGCACTTAAGTAGTAGGATATACACAAATGATGTACGTTGTGGAAGTACATAAAATCCACATTTCATGATTAAGACAACAAAGCACATGTAGTCCTAGAAAGGATCCACTATGATGTTTATGGACCTTCGTCGACAACCTACACTGTCTGACACAAATATTTCGTCATTTTTATTGATGAATTCTCATAGAATTTTTGGATCTTCTTCATGTGCAAGAAAGATGAGACATTCTCCAAGTTCACAGAATTCAAGGCACTGGTTGAAAAAGAAGCTAGCAGGAAGGTGAAGGCTCTATCGTAGTAGCTGCAATGCCCTCTAAAATTTTGACATGCACTTAAATTTTGAAACCTACTATAGATATTGTGATTGATCATTCCTTAGTCACTTATTCGTAATATGATGATCTCAAGCTCCCCTTTTGTATCTTAAGAGTTGTTCATGTTTTTATCTTTACATAGAATGTGTTACCTTTGGGTGTGGGGGTTATCGCTTGTCATGCAAAGGGAGGTTTGTTTTGCTTCAAGGGGAAATCCTTATGAGAATGGGCTGTCCTCACCACATAGAAATGTTTCACACTTATTTCACACACTCTTACAGAAGTGTTGGCTTTATCCTCCCAAAGTATATTATCAAAGCTGCACTTGTCGTAAGCTACCACAAAGGTTGTTGAATTAAGAAAAATATATGCTATATGTTCTAGATGGTCTATGTTGTATAGCTAAGTTTTCAAGTGTGTGATCATAGTCAAGTTTTATCGTTGTTCACATCGGTTCCACTAATCCCACACTTACTTAAATTTTGGATTTTCCTTAGCAACCTAGCCTCATCCAACTTTCATAAACTTCACAATTCATATATGGAACCCTCAAGTTTTTCCCTTTTCTAGTGTAATTGTGAAATCCATAGAAATCCAAACCTCCCTTAGCATTCAAAACTATGCAATGGTTTCCTCCAATGTTCTTCCCTCAGCCAAAACCCATTGTCTCCAAAAAATGTGCAGTTTTGTCCCTTGACTACCCAGTTTTCCTTCCATCCTAAAATTCCATATATATGTCCTCCCAGGGCCTCATCCATAGCAGTTCCTTCCATCCTAAAACTCTATAAATGTGTCATCCTAGGGCCTCATCCTGCAACAGTCACTAACCGCTGAAACTACACAATTATGTCTCTCGGGAACCATAAAGAAAGATGACATGATAGATGACTTTGAAGGAGATGAGGAAAAAGGTAAGCAAACCAAGGAACCCAAGGTATGATAGAATATCATGACCGCATGGAGACTCCATGTCATGGATAACCCTTTGGAGGCTAGCTATGTAAAACAAAGCACATCTTTTGAAATACACCTCTTACTGTAGCTTAAAAGTTTTCTTATCTTTGTCGTATCATGTTGTCTTCAATGGCATGCATGGATGCAAGAATTGAAAGTAATTCCATGTGTTTCCTCCATGTTCCTTACTCCCTTTCACTTGTTCATTACGTAGATTATAAGATGACGAGTATTACCACTTGTTTATTTAAGCTACAGAGGTTCTGACCAACATGATCTTACGACTAACTAGGCATGATGCAAGGAATCCTAAGTGGGTTGAATGATGTTTGATGATATGTATATAGTTGGACACTCCTTTTCATTACTCATTCACATTAATCTTTTCTTTGTATCTTGCATACCCTCATTGCTTGTCAGATTTGACTACCTGTTGCTAATAGTCTCTTAGCTCTTTCATGACAAAGCAGGGGAAGGAATTCCCTTCAACCTGATTTCTTCAAGGCTCTTCATAGAAAGCATAGAGCTAAGAGAAGGAGATGTGGAATCTCACTATCAAAATCTTGAAAATACTTTTGATGCTCGAATCTATCCAAACGATTATGTTGCCACTCAACAACATTGTCAATCGTGGAAGACTGAAGAAAGATCACATTTCTAGATATTATAAACTTCTTATTCACTTCACGACAGAGATGGTATGATATGGATGCATGATTACCCAAAGAATATATATTTGTCACTCCTTGCACTGTGTATTTGTATATGTTCCTTAGGTATGAATGCATAACAAGAGGAACCAAAAATGCTGAGATGACTCACTGAAGTAATGTGACCATACCACATTTCCTATGGAGTCTTGTTTCTAATAGAAAGAGATGGACATGTCTAGTTTGTTAAATTTGGAGAGATAAGGTGTGTTTTTAATGTAAGCAAAATTTGAGTTTTAGAAAACATTTCTAAAGTGACATTTTTTTTTAGTATTCTTTATATACACAACACATAGAACCACATCAGCCGAAATCCTTATGAGCTTAACATGAGAACTATGCCAAGCTCATAGTGAAAGTAATACACTCCAATGAACTATTTGTTGAAAAATGCAGCAAGGAATTATCATTTTGATCACTCCTTGATTAGATTGAAAAAATTAAAATTTCCACATCAAAAGACAACTTGGATGATGTTAACTTGTGTGACATGGCTTGTGTCACCTAGTTTACTCCGTAAATTCAAGTTGGAGGAGTTAGATTTTAGTTCTGCATATGTGATTGCTAATTTGTAGCAATAAAGGTCAATTATCTCAAGTTGTTGTCACTTAAACTAGTTCTAACTTTTGGAGGAACTAGTGGAAGGTCATTTAAGGAGTGGGAATTCAGTCAAAATCATTTATTGTCTAGTTAACTGATTAATTCAACCAAAATAGTTGGGGCATGCAGAGAGGTCAACTTCCCTAAGATAGGTGCAGATTGCAAGGAAATTTTAATTTCTTGTAGCTCACACAGTTGCAAGAACTTACTATAACCATAGTGGAGGACGTAACTTGAGTAGGAGCTTCTTTTTAAATTAGAGAGGGAATGATTTTTGGTAGCATTAATAGCCTACCAACAATTTTTTTTGCACCACACTTCAATGTTTTGGGTAGGGTGTTTTAGGGTGGATAATATTTTTTGATGCTTTTGGTCATGCACATCCTCACTAAGTATCCTGGGAGGTTTGTAATGTTCATTGCATGAACATCCTCACTAAATACGCTTTGGGATGTATGTACTAATTCCTTGCAAATTTCTATTTGTCAAGGCTTAACGATTGAATTTAGGCTTCAACCTTTTTTAGTTTTGAAGGTGAGTTCTTTAAGTAAACCTGTGGAGTTGCCATTGGCTCAACCCTATCCCCTGTTGTTGCAAATATTTTTATGGAAGATTTTGAATCCAAGGCTCTAAACTCAGCTCGCCTCCTACCCAAGATTTGAAAAAGATATGTGGATGACACTAATGTCATCTATTCTCATGGCCAAGAGGATTTAGATCTCTTCTTTGATCATCTCAATAGTCAATCCCTGGCCATTAAGTTCACTAAGGAACAAGAAGTCAATGGTTTCCCCTCGTTCCTTGATATTCTAATCTCTAAGAATAAGGATGGTTCCCTCTCCCACCGAGTGTTTCACAAGAAAACTGATACAGAGAAATATCTTCATGCTAGTTCCCACCATTTCCCGACCTAGAAGTTGGGGGTTCTCAACACCCTTGTGACTCACGACTTAAGGATCTCTAATGAAAAGAGCTTAGAGGAGGAGAGGTCCCATCTCCTTAATATCTTTGTTGAGAATGGTTATAGTAGATAGTTGGGACAAAAGGCTTTCCTCAAAGTAGCTAAGAATTCGTTAACTAGAAGAGGACCTAAAGAACGGATTCCTGGTGTCCATCTTCCTTTTCTTCAAGGGACCGCGGATAGGATTGTGAGGATTCTTAAGCAGCATAATGTCCCCGCAACATTTAGACCTCTTAACACCATTCATGAGTCCCTCAGATCTGTGAAGGATCCTATTGACCCCAAGAACTTGAAAGGGGTTTATATTATTCCTTGTTCAGGTGGGACCCCCTATATTGGTGAGACCAGTTGCTCCATTAACCAAAGGATTAGTGAGCATGTAGTTAACCTTAATCATATGAGAACCAAGTCTTTCGCTTTAGCAAAGCATGTGGAGAAAACCAATCATCATGTCTGCATTGAGAAAGCTAGCGTGATTGCTAGAGTGTCGCAATTCCATCACCGGAAAGTTAGGGAAGCCCTTAAGATTGAAAAAACTCCGAACAAGCTCAATAGAGAGGATTGTTGGAAGATCAGTAGTTTTCGGGTCCCAGCCCTCTCCTTTCTTCCCCTCCGTTAAATAAACTATTAATTAATTTTTAAAATATTGTAATATTTTTCTAAACACTTGAACTTCTAATATTTATATATTTAACTCTTTGACTTAATTTAAAATTAATTTATTTTAATAATTAATCATTTAAATAATAATACTATTTTTACGCTTATAAACGATTAATTATCTTTAAATATTGTAATATTTTTCCAACACTTGAATTCTCTAATATTTATATATCTAAAGACTCCTTGACTATGAATATGAAGCTAATTTATTAAAAGTTGGTATGATTATGTAACTGGACATTGCCAAAGCTTATGTTAAGTTGAATTGAAGCTATATAATGAAAGTTCTTATTGATTTTGGGTTTCACCACAATTCGGTTAGATGGATCATGGCTTTAACTACCTCTTCTAGTTTTTCAATTATAGTCAACGACTCTCCTTCGGAGACCTTCACCCCTTCCAAAGGACTTAGGGAGGGTGACCCTCTCTCTCCCTTTCTCTTCATCCTCATGATGGAAGGTCTGGGCAAAGCTATCAAGTATGCAAAAGAAGTTGGTAACATAAGGGACATACATCTCTCTGATAATGGACTAGCCTTGACTCATCAACAATTTGTGGATGATACCATGCTACAGGGAATACCCATAGTCAAAGAGGCTCTTTCTTATAAACAAATCCTCAATGACTTTTCCATGGCCTCAGGCTTGCAATTTAATCACTCCAAATCTAAGATTTTTTTCTTTAATACTAACATTGCTATTCAGAGGAACATATCTAGAATTATGGGCTTTCAAAGAGACTCCGTTCCCTCAAAATATATAGGGATTCCATTGAATACAAAACCACTTCAAAAGAGTATCTGGGAGCCGATTATTAGTAATTTTCATGACAAGACTAGAAAATGGACAATGAGATCTTTAAACTTGGCTGGTATGTTGATCCCCACGAAGGTTGTTCTACAATTTATCTCGACCTTTATGCTTTCAGCTATCCCTACTACTAAAGGCATCTTGAATCAAATGCCTAACATCCAAATATACTTCCTCTGGGGCAAGGGCAAAGAAAATAAGAAGTGGGCCTTGTATTCTTGGGAAAAAAATTACAAACCTAAAAATAATGGGGTCTTGGATTGGATGATCCGGAAACCCTAGGTAGGGTTCTAGGAGCTAAATTGTGGTGGTGACGGATCAAGTAACTAGAGGCATAATGGGAAATAACATGGAAGGAAAAGTATACAAGTTCATGGCTAGATGATGATCGCATAAGGGTGGATCAAAATATAAGAGGATCTTACATTTGGAACAAAGCCTGGCAGAACAGAGGCTTAATCCAAGATAACAACTTCCGGGAAATCAGAGAGGGAGACTTAGCCTTATTCTGGGAGGACAGATGGCAACAAGAACCTGTTATATTATGGAAGGATATAGAGGACCTCAAAGCAGATACAGACATTAAGGGACTCAGTCAAGTTAAGGATTTTTCGGAACAAACTAATAGTTCTGGAAAATGGAGAAATTGGAAGAATTTTGAGCTTAGAAATGATAGTCATCTAAAATCTAAGGCCGAAATACTGATGAAAATGTTAGAGTGAAGGAAAATCCTAGTGTCAAGGGGGCAAGACCAGCTGAGATGGGGCAAAAACAATGAAGGGAACTTCAATCTCAAGGAAGCTAAAATCCTTCTCCTTGAGCTTGATTCTTAGGCTCCTGGGAGGATTTGGCAAAATCTATGGAAGCATGAGGGCCTGATGAAAGTTAAAATCTTTTTATGGCTAGTTTTGCAAGGGAAAATGCCCACTCTGTGTGGCTCAAGAGGAAACCATGGAGCACCTTCTCAACACCTTTGTTTTCTCTTGTTCATTATGGGATTTTTTTGCCTTAATCTTCCTACAGTCTGAAAGAGATAAGGAAAGTCTTTTCAATACCCTTACCAAATGGAGAAGGAATTTTTTTGGATAATGAAGTTCTTAGGTTAGCATGAGCTCTTACACCAAGATTCATAATACAGAACATCTGAAAAGAAAGGAATAATAGAATCTTCAAAAATGTTAAGAAATCTTCCGAGTATATTTATGATCTGATCCTAAGATAGATTAAAGAAACGATCAGCACTACAACTTGAAACATCCCCTTGAACCCCCCTTCTACTACAAATAGGACGATTATATGTGGGCTAAATTTACAGGTACTCGTTCCTTAGGGATTACTCAGAGAAAGTTCTATGGTGGTTCCTGTGCTAGAATTCTGGCATCCCCCCCCCCTTCGCCCCCGAAGGGGTTTCTCAAATTCAATACTGATGGGGCATCTAAAGGTAATCCTGGCTTGGCAGGCCACACAGGCATGTTAAGGAATGACAAAGGAGACATTATGTTGATATTCCATGACCAATTAGGAAAGGCCACCAACAACATGGCGGAGTCAATGCCCATGGAACAATGTCTTCAGATCCTAGTCCAGGAAAATCGTCAAAATACAATTATTGAAGTAGAATCCGAGTTAGTCATAAACTCAGTCAAAAGAATAAGCTGGGGAACAAATTCGGAGAAAGCCTCCAAAAACTTGAGGCTAAATCAAAATTTCCAATGGATTCACAATCATCTACAATGCCTGAGAACAATCAGTTTTGCACATGTACGCAGAAAGGCCAATAAGCTTGCAGATTTTCTAGCCAATCAATGAGTGATCGTGCGCAGATAACAAGGTGGTGATGAATTAGAGAGAGTTACCTCATAACAGATTAAAAATGAAATGTCAAAACCAAGCAGATGAAGACAGTACAAAGCTTCTTAAGAGAACCATGGAGGCGGGTACCGTTACTTAGCAGATGATGGATCAAAGGTATTTTCACAATGAGTTCTTTGGATAAAGGGTCAAAAAGGTCTATCAGTGATCCCTAGATGTTTTGGTTCAATGTAGATGGCAATGGCACTGTTAAGATTGAAAGAGATTCAGGGGCTGCAGGAAGGATGGCCGTGAATGCTTGGTGCATTGGGGAGAAAAGGGTTGATGTTTTGTATGGCCAGGAGCAGACGAACACCGGAGATCGCAATATCTGAGTTATTTTAATTATGTTCTCTTTTCCACAACACAAGTGGTTTTCAGGTGATCACGGCTCCAACAAGTCGGAATTGGTTTTTCCCATTCGAGAGTGATGACATTCAC
>APFE030427980.1:0-11582 GCA_000404065.3 Pinus taeda
ATCTTCAGCGGATAAGTTCTTCCACTTGATAAGATACTCCGAAATTGATCGATTCCGTAGCTGTCGAGTTCTTGTTTTTGTGACTGCTTCCGGTTCCAATATAATTTTTCCTTCCTCATCAAGTTCTGGCAATATTGTTTGAACTGGGAGCTTGTCACCTATAACCTTCTTTAAACATGAAACATGGAAACTGGCTGCAATCGAGAAGATGCAGGAAGCTCCAATTTGTATGCCATAGTACCAATCTTTTGCAACACCTTGTACGAACCATAATACTTTGGTGATAATTTATTATCCTTCTTAGCTTGCTTGAGGGACATTTGTTTATATGGTTGTAACCGTAAGAACCAATAACCTACATCAAAACTTCTTTCACTGGGATGTTGATCTGCCTATTGTTTCATTCTATTATGTGCCAACACGAGGTTATCCTTTAAGAGTTGGAGGACTTGTTGATGCTCGATGTGATGTTCCACTGCCTGAACCTTAGAATTTTCTCTTAAATATGATGTGATGAATGGTGACTGATACCCATAAAGTGCCATAAATGGGGTCATTTTTGTCGCTGTATGGAAGGAAGTGTTATACCACCATTCAGCCAGAGGCAACCATTTGACCCATTGTGTCTGTTTATCAATACAAAGCAACGAAGATATCCTTCCAAACATTTGTTTACTATCTCAGTTTGCCCATCAGATTGAGGATGATAAGATGAGCTATGAGCTAACTCAGTACCAAGACAAGAAAATAATTCTATCCAAAAATTTCCAGTGAAAATGGGATCTCTGTCACTTACAATAATATTTGGATTTCCATGTAGCTTTTGAATTGTTTCCATAAATGCAATAGAAACTATACTGACTTTAAATGGATGTGATAATGCACAAAAGTGTGCATACTTGGTAAGTCTGTCAACTACCACCATGATGACACTCTTTCCCTCAGACTTGGGTAAACCTGTGATAAAAATCCATTGAAACCTCCTCCCAATGTTGGCTTGGAATGGATAAAGTGAATAGACTAGTGCCCTTAATTGTTTCAACTTTATTTTGTTGGCAAACCAAACATTCTGCCACAAACTTTGGAATATCCAATTTAAGGCCATCCCAAAAAAATTCCTTCTTAACCCTGTGGTAAGTTTTTAAAAATCCTGAGTGCCCTCCTAAGGGAGAAGTGTGCAATTCCATAAAAATCTTTTGTTTTAGCTGGGAATTCTTACAGAGGTATAAGCGATCTTTGTACCATAACGAATCATTTTGCCAGCTAAATGTATCAGAAGTACTGGAATCTTGTTGAAACTTTCGAATAAGTGCCCACACTTCTTCATCATTCTTCCATTCCTCCCTTGCTTCGTTTATCCAATCTGGTTAGATAATAGAAATGGCGCACAACATTGCTTCCACATCCTCATCCTTTCTTGAGAGTGCATCTGCCACCACATTTTGCTTCCCTTTTTTGTAGATGATTTCAAAGTCATAACCCAACATCTTTGTGACCCACTTTTGTTGCTCTTCAGAGGATAATATTTGTTCTAAAAGTATTTAAGGCTATCATGATCCGTTTTTACCTTGAAGTGTCTTCCCATTAGGTAGGGTCGCCATTTCTTAAGTGCATGGAGTATTGCCAACATTTCCTTCTCATAAATAGCTTTGTGTAAAAACTTTCCCTTGATTATATGAATTTCAAAAGAAATGGGTCTTTCATCTTGCATTAAAACAACACCAATTCCATTTCCTAAAGCATCACATTCCACAATAAAGGTTTTTGTGAAGTTTGGTGTAACTAAGACCGGTGCTTGGCACATTGCCTCTTTAAGATGTTCAAAGGCCTTTGTTGCTTCTGCAGTCCATGAAAATGCATCTTTATTCAATAATGTTGTTAGAGGTGTTGCTATTCTCCCATAATTTTTAACAAACTTGCAATAATATCCTGTCAACCCAAGAAATCCTCGCAGATGCTTTATGGATGTGCGGATTTTCCATTCTTTAATGGCTTTAATTTTGCTGGCGTCTACCTTAACTCCTTCATGAGATACAATATGACCCAGATATTCAACCTCTTGTACTCCAAAGAAACATTTGGATCTTTTTGCATATAATTGTTTCTCCTCCAATAGTTGTAGCACCCTGTCAACATGTTCAACATGATCCTTCCAAGACTTGCTGTAGATTAGTATATCATAAAAAAATACTAACACAAATTTTCTAAGGAAGGGTGTGAAAATGGAATTCATCAAACCTTGAAATGAAGGTGCATTAGTAAGGCCAAAAGGCATGACCAAAAATTCATAATGACCCTCGTGAGTTCTAAATGTTGTTTTTGGAATTTCGTCAGTCTTCGTTCTGATTTGATGATATCCTGAACGAAGATCCAACTTGGTGAAGTAAATTGATCCATGCAATTCATCCAGTAATTCATCAATGATAGGGATGGGAAACTTATCTTTAATAGTTATCTTGTTGAGCTCCCTATAATCCGAACACATGTGCCATGATCCATCCTTCTTATGCACTAATACTACTGGAGCAGAGAAAGAACTTTGACTCAGTTGAATTATACCAGCCTCTAGCATTTCTGCAACCATACATGCATTTTCACTCTTTTGGGCATAGGGATATCTGTACGGACTGATGTTTGGAAGAAAACTTCCTGGAATTAGATGAATTGCATGATCATGATCACAAATAGGTGGGAGACCTTTGGGAGTCTCAAATACCTTGGAATGATTGTTCAAGACTTTTTGGAGATATGGAGAAGTAGATGATTCCAATGTGGAAACATCTAGAGAACATAATTGTGCAATTACACCCCTTTGTCCCTTTTTTAGAATCTTTGTCATACCATTAGAGCTGATTACCTTTCCCGGTTTCCTTGCAATACCCCTTAATTCAACTTTGTTTCCTTCCACAGAAAATTTCATGAAAAGTTCTTGAAAATTAAAAGCTATTGTACACAAGGATTGTAGCCATTGGACTCCTAGTACAACATTAGCACCTCCCATTGGAATGGAAAGCATTGGGCTAGTCAATACATATTCTACCTTGAAGCTTTGATATTATGGCACTTTCTAGGTAATTTATTTTCCTCCAATTTGCAACCATCACTGACACTCTGGTGTTGGATATAAGAACAATTCATTCTTTGCTACCTTACAATCATAAAATTGTGGTATTCCTGAATCAATCAAAACTATTATTTTTCTTTTTATTTGTGCTTTTATCTGATTGTTTGGGAGTGATAATTCTAGCCAATGCATAACAAAGAGAATGGTCGGATTCATTTCTTCTTTATCTAGGCTTTGTTCTTGGAGTATATCCTCTTCTTTTGACCTTTCTTGCTCCTTTTCTTCTTCCTCTTCGCAATCTATGTAGAATAATTTCTTCTCATCACACTTATGACCTTTAGTGTATTTGTTATCACAACTGTAACAAAACCCTTTGAATTCCTTCAAAATAAATTTTCAAACCAATCTTAAGCAAAAATTTAAAAGAATCTACACATCGTTTTTCACTTTGTAGGAGCTCGATATTGCCTCTGATGTATCTTTGTACTTTGAGACCATCCAGTTCTAGAATTGGAACCTACAATAGCCCTTTATGTCCTCTTTCCAATGCCACCAGTCTGATCCAAATTGGATTCTCCAAGGAAGAGTTATGCAAAATCTCCCACAGTGACCTTATTATAGACTTGTTCAGTAGAGTGAACTTGTACGACATGCCACGAGTCACTGTTTCCACCTTTGGCTCTGAAAAATATATAAAAGAAACTACAGTTCATCCTCTTTCTGTGCCTTCTTACGAAATTTCAATCCGATGCTCAAAGAGACAATTATGATGATTTTCCCCAGGTCACCTGTTGGGAATGTAATTCAGGAGTCTGCAAAAAGACCAACTTCCTTAGATCATATCTCTGCAAATATAGCATGAAAAGCTCTTAAATTCAGATCCGAGATTTAGTGTGGTTTCTTCTCAAATGGGTTTTTCTTTTAGCTTCTGAATCGTCGCAGAAAAAATTTATAGTAACAATTCCACAATGACTTGTTTGGAGCAGCGAAACCCTAGAATCCAAAGCTCTGATAGCAAATGTTATGAAACCAGCTCAAGAAAAGATATAAAAGATAGATCAACGCCTTAGAATTCAGCTTTTTTGAGGGGGAAACCTCCTTTACATTACATAAATGAACAATTCTTCGATGATTCAAATTGCAAAACCTCCTTTCTATATATAGGAGTCTAAGGAGTCACAATATAACCCAACCGACCTAAAAATAATAATATAAATCCACAAAAATACCAATACAGGGATTCTATGGGGCACAATAATAACAATATGGGAATAATAGGCATACAACAATATTAATAAGGGATGAAACTACAATATTAATGGGGTAATCACTAGTATTATAGGGACCCAACATAGTGACTTTGTCACCGGAATCCAAAAATTAATGAAATTACATGTTAATAAGTTTATCTAAAGTAAAATAATAAATTTCCAAAGCATAATATTTAGGTGGTAATCTTAGAGGTGGATTGTAATTTATGTGATATTATCCAAATTAAAATAGTAAATTTCCAAAATATGTTCCTTAGGTTAGAGGTGATTGTAATTGATGTGATATTGTCGAAATTAAAATGGTAAATTTCCAAAATATGTTCCTTAGGTACCAATCCTAGGGTGGATTATAATTGATGTGATATTAACATGGCCATATATCAAAGTGGTGAGTGAAATGATTAAATATGGGTATTGGCTATTGGTCAGTTATCAGAAGGCTATCAAAGAGAGTTGCAATATTCAATATCTCCTTTATATACTAATACCTTAGTGTTGGGTTTTAAGTGATCGATACTATTGTAATACTGAGATGGACATATTTCAGAGTGGGGCATGAAAACACAAATCAACCTAATTAGGTATTAATTAGTCGTGACATGTAATGAGGACCAAAGAAAATTGATTGCAATTCAGCACGTCAGTGTGACACTGGCGGAAATTAAGAACATCCATGCTTATGTCAACATGACCATATATCAAAATGGGGAATGAAATCAACCTGATTAGGTATTGGTTGGTGGTGAGTTATTAGAAGGAGCAAAGAAAATTATAGTCAGATTGGACTTCGACATGTTGATCAAAATCGTGACATTGCTAGGGATGAAGAGAATCATTTTCTTATACAAACTTCATTATGTTGTTGAGCTTGATTTTTGAGACTGAATCATGATATTTTGTATCCATAGTGAGTGGTCCTTTCTGTGGTGATATAATTCATCCTCCCTTATCTTTCTGCAAGAGGAATTGATGATGATTCAAACACATTTTAACAACTATAAACCTACTCTAGCTTCCAAGGTAGTCCTTGGTGCTACTACTTTGGATCATCTATTCGAGGTTGGCAAAGGAAGGTTACATTTTAGGTGTAAATTGTGACATTTATGTGATTTATGAAATAGGTGTAAACTATGGCATTTATGTAATTTAATGTTGCGATTTTTTTTAGAGGTTTCACTCAATGAACCTCCAATATGTCATGGTTGTTCGTGGCATATTAAACAATACCCTTAATTTGACTACATATTGGAAAATACTTCTAAAAATCATATTATTTAACCCCCTATCAATATGAACTCAATACCTCTTCTCATTTTAAAAAACCATGAATTTTACTAGATGTTTTAAGTATCCATTTTTTCATTAACATTTTTTATACCTCTTTATATATTTTCATTAACTTTGAGTTCCATTTTTCATAATTACCAATATAAGGATGGTTCCCTCTCCCACCGAGTGTTTTGCAAGAAAACTCATACAAAGCAATATCTTCATGCTAGTTCCCACCATTTCCCTGCCTAGAAGTTGGGGGTTCTCAAAACTCTGGCAACTCGTGCCTTGAGGATCTTTGATGAAAGGAGCTTCGAGGAGGAGAAGTCCCATCTCCTTAATGTCTTTATTGAAAATGGTTATAGCAGACATTTGGGACATAAGGCTTTCCTCAAAGAAACTAAGAATTTGTTATCTAGAAGAGAACCTAAGGTTCGAATTCCTGGGGTTCTTCTTCCATATGTTCAAGGGACCACGGATAGGATTGCGAGGATTCTTAAGAAGCACAATGTCCCCACAACCTTTAGACCTCTTAACACCATTCGTAAGCCCCTCAGATCTGTGGAGGATCCTATCGACCCCAAGGACATGAAAGGTGTTTATACTATTCCTTGTTCATGTGGGACCCCCTATATCGGTGAGACTGGTTGCTCCATTAACCAAAGGATTAGTGAGCATGCAACAGACCTTAGGCATATGAGAACCAAGTCTTCTGCTTTAGCAGAGCATGTGGAGAAAACCAATCACCATGTCTGCATCGAAGAAGCTAGTGTGATTGCTAGAGTGTCGCAATTCCATCACCGGAAATTTAGGGAAGCCCTTGAGATTGAAAAAAGGCCGAACAATCTCAATAGAGAGGATGCCTAGAAGATTAGTAGTTGCTGGGTCCCAACCCTCTCCTCCTAGTTTTGTTCTCCCTTGAGAGTTTTTTTTTTTTAACCTCTTTGATTCTTAAAAAAATTTATTATTATTTTTAATTAAAATAACATTTTAAGTTATTTATTATTTTATATCATGCTATTTTTATTATTTTATTAATTTATTTATTTGATTGATTTTTTATTTTTTTCTTCTCAATGCTATTCTTAAATTAATAATTAATTTTATTTTATATATAAAGATTATTTAATCTTTTATTGTATTTTATTTATTTTTTTATTATTTAGCAACTCTTCGATCTTGAATTAATAATATATATAATATTATAATATAAATATATATATATATATATATATTAATGATTATATTATATAATTTTTTTAATATAGTAAATTATTAATTTATTATTATTATCTGAATAAATTATAGTAAATATTTTTATCTCCTTTATCTAATATTATAAAAAAAATAAATAACCTATATGATTAAAATATGTCAACTATTGAGTACTCAATTATTTTATAAATATATTTATAAAATGGTCAATTTACGTTTATTAAAAGATAAAAAAAATAAAAAAAATAATAATAATCACCGAATTAACTAATTTGAATAAAAATAAATAAATATTTGGGTGTAATTAGCCGTTTCTCGGTCAAATTCTAATTGTTACGTGGATATTCTGCCCGATCTATTTATAATGCATAGCAAGATCTCCTCATTCAACTTGTTTTGATGATGAACCAGAATCACACTCGTTGGTTCAAAACGCGTCGACAAAATTATCTCTACATTCATATGGATCACATAAGCTTAAATTCAATAATATAAAAACCCTTTATTCCATATATATCCCCAATATAAACCAACGTAGTATGGTATTTCTCCCCAAATCTAATTTTAATGTTTTATTATTTAAATAATATATTTAATGTAAAAAGGAATCAATACATTAGAAAGTACTTGATCCCTATATCTTATATAAACGCAATCACTCAAAATGACAGTTTGTTCATTCATTACTTAATTTCTAACCAAATTTACTTAAAAATATATATACCAAAAAACTGCTTGTTTTAAAATATTAAATTTCCAGTTTTCCATCAAAATTGGCTTATCAAAAAAAAACATTACCAGCTTGTGGTACTTTCGTCGTCTTCCTCGAAGACATTACTCAGGCGATGTGGTATAGCATGGATCTAAAAAACATTACTATAATTGGAAACTTTCATCGTCTTCCTGGAAGACATTACTCGGGCCATGCTTGAAACTTTCATCGTCTTCCTCGAAGACATTACTCAGGCCATCTGGTATAGCATGGATCTAAAAAAACATTACTAGAATTGGAAACTTTCATCGTCTTCCTGGAAGACATTACTCGGGCCATGTTGTGATACAACATTAAATTTGAGATTCATATTTTTATTGGTGAGAATTTTTTCATTGAATGGGAAAATTTATGATAATTCAGTTGTCAAAGTAACAGTAAGCACAACTGTTTCTGGCTGTAAATAGCATAGGCTGACTCTTCACTCTTATTCAAGGAAAACCACACGGTAGGCTTTCACTCCTTATAGATGCCTATAAGTCTTGGGACCTTAATGTTTTCCCTTATGTCCAAGGAAGAAGAGCTCTTAGCCAAACATACACAATTTAAGAACATACTCCAGACCCAAAATTGACATATAAAAAAATAATTCAAAATCCAAATATTCATTTTTTTTTAATATTCTAATAAAATTTTCTTCTTTAAAAAATCTATCCTTTGTTTACATTACCGGGAGCTTAACGAAATATATAATAAATGTTAATATAATAATAATAATTACAAAAATGTTTATAATTCATTTAAATATATATTAAAAAATAACATAATTTTCGCTAAATATTTAGAAATAATATTAGAAAATAAATAAATTAAATAATTAACAGAGTCAATCTCAATAATTAATTTCTTCAGAAACTTTTTGAATCACATATTGGTAGAAACATTACGAGTTCTAACACTCCCTTTCATTTTGTATAAAATTACACTTCTTAAAACTCTCCTTAATTTGAACGATTAAAAATAGAAACAAAGCAATGTGTAAGTTTCTGTAGTAAATTAAAAACTACCTCAGCGATGGATCGGCCACCCAAAATGTATGCCAGTTTATTTTAAAACTTACTAAAATGTAAAATGATGTTGCCACTTTTAACAAACTCACCAATAAAATGATACTTCAATCTGAATATGATGTTGCCACTTTTGACCAATTCACCAATGAAATGATACTTAAATATGAATACGTTTACTTTTGCAAGGAAACACAGGATTCTTAAATATATTAAATGGTCCTTCATGCAAAACGGAAAACGTCAAAATATCATGACAAAATCACATCAACCAGGCCCTAAAATAATTAATCCAAGGATCAATAGATATAATTTACCATATATAAAACAATTAGGATAACTCCCTTGAAATATTTAAAGAACAATTAGATATTCACAATATGCCTTTAATCTTTCCTGAAGCTTTCTACATAACACTAATTAGTTAAAGAAATTACACGATCTAACTAACATTTACACTCAGAAAAATAAAGCACGCGGGTAAATCTTGTTGTTTCAGTTGGCCCAGTCACATGACAATTACGGTACTCCGGACAAAGAAATTGCCTTTCCATCTCCGAGTTGAAGTTCAGCTTTTATAATGGAAAGATTAATAGGTTGCTAGAATTCATGGGAGACAAGTAATTCGCATGCGAACCAACTGGCTACCAAAAGAAGCTCAGAGAGGACGGTATATCGACAGGTGTTTCCGAATGGTACGTGTCCACATTAGGTGTGTGGAAAACCTTCAATGGGAAGTCCAGGTACTACCAAACGTAGCTAACGTTACGGTCGGGCTATTAAGCGATATAGTTGGCACCGCCTGTTACAGAAGTCGGAAAGTAAGTGGGAAAGTCTTATCAACTTTTCCGTATGATGTAAGACCTCCTATGTCGGAATCTCCTGAGGATCTGATGTCTTTGACAGCTAAAGAGATTCTTCGGTGCGCTACAGATGAATATCTTTTTATATTTTATACGAACAAAGATTTTTCAGTGTCTGCATTTGGTCATATATTTTTATGATATCATATTGTACTAAGTTTCATTAAAAGCTTTTAAAAGTAGGAAAAATAATTTTCGGTTTATCGGTCGCTCTTACTGTAGAGGAGGATTTAAATATGAAGTGATATAATTAATTTTAATAATTAAATTCAAAAAAATTCATCTAGTGATATATAATTAAAAATAAAAAAATAATATGACCAACTTCACCATACCACTAAATATTATTTAAACATTAACCACTTTCATGTAGAATGTCTTTTCACTTGATTGAATTTAAACTCTTTATATAATAAAAAATAAATTTCAGCTATAAATTGCATATTAAACAAATAAATATAAGTTTGATTAAAGTTAATATTATAAAAATGAATGTGTTTTTTCTAATATATAATTAAAATAAATGTATTTTAATGTTTGAATTCAAAAAATAAGTAAACATATATATTATAAAAAATTAACAAATTATTATTTAACAATAGAAATATTAATTATATTACCATTGTAATTCGAAGATTATATCCAACATCATACAATTTAAATGTATTTAACAAGAGACAAGTCTACCACTATAACACCAAGACTATAATCAACACGCCTAAGTCCAATATACCAGTGATTTATGATTTTCACAAGAGCTAAGTCTAGTGTTATAAGGCTGAGAGTATATCTAGAAGTCTATAACACCAATACTATAATTAGCAGCCCTAAGTCCAATATACTAGTGATTTATGACTTTCACAAGAGCTAAGTCGAGTATTATAAGGCCGAGAGTATATCTAAAAGTCCATAAGGCAGATATACTAATAAGATATGACTTAGCAAGAACATAGACATCATTATTGGAGTGGAGAGTGTAATCGAGATATATCAATAACTTATGACATAGCAAGAGTCAAGACAAATGGACTGAAGTCAACTCAAAGTATATCCAATAACCCACAAGCTAAACATATGGATAACTTATGATATAGCAAGATTCAAGAAAAATTGAGGGGATTCCAGTAAGAGTACATCCAAGAATAGACTGGCCACATATAAGAATGACTTATCACTTAGAAAGAGTCAAGCAGTCTGAGAGTGAAGATGTTTCAACCAAATTGCATAACAAGATTCAATACAGATGGAGTGGAGTCTACCACGAGTATATCCCCCAACCCACAAGATATATAGATATCTTATCAAAGGGTGAGCTAAGAGGACTAAGAGTTGAGATGTTCCAACAATAGTTGAAAGGAGTCAAGAGGGTTGAGAGCCAAGACATAGCAAGAGTCGAGACAAATTGAGTGGAGTCTACCAAGAGCATATCCAACAACCCACCAACCAGATATACAATTAAATTATCACATAGTAAGAGTTAAGATGACTAAGAGATCATATTTACTAACCATTGTTCGACCAAAGTGGAGTCTCGCTGACATGTTTGCAGAGTGGATTATTTATCCCAGGGGTTTCTTACTCTTTGATTTTTATCATAAGAGGCTGAACATGTTCCTTCAAATTAAACCAAGGTCTATTTGGGAATAGGGATTCTAATTCTTTTTTTTAATTATCAATAGCTATTAGGTGGATTGTAGATACTTAACCTCCATGTAATATTTTAGAATATTCTTAATGATAATCATAGACTAAAAGTGAAATTTATTTCAATGTTAGTTAATACCTTTCTTCCTTTTTAATTAAATTGATTATGTAAAAAATGCTAGATGAGCATGTGCCATATAAAATGATTTATGGTTTTACGGGCATGTGCTATTGATAAGCCATGGTATTGGCCCACAAGAATTATGACAAAGCCTCTTTAGAGTTTAAAAATCACCATGGTTAAGTGGGGGTGAACCTCCCTAGTTAAGAATCTTGTTACATGTTTATCTATTCAAATCATATATTAATCTTTTCTATAATTAATAATAATGTTAATTAAAAATAAAGTTAAATTTAATTAATCATATTATTTTTTTAATATTGGAAATGTGAGATGTATCATGAGGTAAGTGTGTT